>JAHZMX010000105.1:0-13885 GCA_027743895.1 Seira musarum
ATATAAGAAGATTGAGTAGGTAATACGTAATCGAATCATGTTGTCTTGATGTATAACGATGTTTGCCTTCAAATATTTCTCAAGACTAGAAGGTGCACAATACAAATTGCTAATCCTGCGCCCGTGCAATATTCAATTATGTAGCATAGTATGCTAGTGTATGCTAGCAAACTTACGACAAACTTGGCACATTCGTTCGTCTGATCCATCAGAGCACCCTTGAATTCCTGAGCAGACAATTGCTGAAGACCGACAACGGCCATCGTCACAGCTGCAATTACAAATAAGCTTCTTAACTCACTTCGAAAGAACCATTTTGAAATCCCTATTTAAATATGAGCTTATTCCAATTTTTACCGAAAAGGACAATATTCAGAGGGTTGAAACTCCATCCGACATTCAATTTCTTCTTCATCCGAAAAATCAGGGCAATCTGCGATTGCATTGCAGAATCTTTTTAAAAAAAAATAGTGTTAAATGATATAGTAAACTTTCAAAAATTTATGGAAATGGTAAAAATGTATCAATGTATAACCTGTGTTCGGGTAGGCAGTCCTTTGTTTTATGGCATTGGAACGTTCCATGTGGACATGTTTGTTTTCCAGTACATCCTTCTTCGTCGCTTCCATTATCACCTAATAGAAGAAAAAATCATTTTTATTACAACATTGCTTTATGATAAAATCACCATTTCTACTTTATCCCGTTATCATCATTGATAATATTTTAGATTGTTTGATCACTCACAATCGATATAACCATCGCAGAGTTTTGCTCTACTAATGCACTTAATCGGCATTTTCCTTGCACGCATGGCTTCAAATTCAGCGGCAAGAGATGACAAAATTGTTGAATCGGAAATTAACGTAATATTCCTTGAAGGCAAGGATCTTTGAGTTGTGCTACTAGTGTGAACCTCCGGATAATTACATTGAAAAGCCTGATCAGGGCACTTTTCCCTGACTTCGCATATTTCGTCTGAACCATCTGAAAAAGTAAACCCGTTAGAATCTATGCAAAGCTTTGGTTTGTAAAATTTTGGATTATGGAGAAAACGAAAACATGTCATTACCTTCGCAATCTTGTTTCCCGTCACAGACAAAGTACCACGAAATACATTTCCCGTCAGAATGGCACTGAAAACAAAATTGAAAAACAAATATGAAGCTTGCGTTTCATATTTAATATGACAGTTAAAATTCTCACGAACGCTAATCTTAGAATAGAGAAATTCAAATTTCAATGTTTTACAATCAAACCTGAAAGGTGCTTCGATGGCATCCTCTTGCACGCGCGTTGCATGTACTGTTTGAAGAGGCACAATCACATATTCCCCCGTTACATATGGAATTAGGATCGGCCATTTGACTAAAAACGAAGTAGTTATCTAATTGTTATAATTCCAGTTTAAAGCATCACAATACCATATGTATAGTATTCTTACAATTACTTACCATTGTATGTTCGAGTGACAAGGATAACCTAATGATGCTGGTGAAAAAACTCCTCGATATGTGGGTAAACATCTAAATAATAAATTTTTTATTAACATTTTCAATCTAACATCAAACTTTTGTTATCGAAATCAATATTAAAAATCAAAATTCTGTACTAATTCTATTTATTTATTAGATCATTTGGGAAAGGTATTCATTTATAATGGAAACAGAGCTACCTCACCTTTTTCGGTCTCCAGATGGAGCATAAGCTATCTCACAGGTACAAACGGAATTTCCATCTAATTTTCTCTGGCAAAAAGCATGGGGTGTTGAGCATTCAACATCATCATCACAAGGTTGCCCGATTTCTATATTTTAAAATGTTAATTGAGTCTTAAGTCTTTAAAAATTATATGTACAACGTTTGAAAATTACGTAGTAAAAGGGGGTTTAATTTAAAAAAGTAAAGCTAAGGACCAAAAACGTACTTTTATCTTTTGCCATGCACTTTTTTCCAACTAGCAACCATCCCGCCATACATTGGCATTTCCCAAAAACGCGAGGCACCACAAACTTACAGTAGCTTCCTTTGTCCGATAGACTGCACTGATCATGTTCAAAACATATTTCTGAAATTTTTGCCGCTGACCAAAGAACATGAATTCCATAGTTAGAGAGATCAACATAATCGGTATTTCTTGCTTTCACTATTTAAGAAAGGTGCTTTCCTGCTTTCATAATTTTGTAATAGTTTTCACAGGGTAATCCAACGTAAAAACTAATTTCATTATACAACTAAATAACAAACTTACGTGCTAAGCAAGTATGACGACGATATGCAACATAGCCATCTATAACGCGTAAAAATTAATAAGTTACTTTAAATGCAGATGCTCGTGAATAAATGTATATTTAAATGAATATCTGAGTTAGTTTAGCATCGTGCCTTCACAGGAACACACTCCGTTGATGCATCCACTTGTAGGGACTTTCATGGCGCACTGAGCATCCGTCTTACATTCAAATCCAAGCAAAGTTCCTTTAAAAACACAAAATATATTTCCAGGCATCTGTTTTCAAATCAAAGTCGATTAACACCAAATTACCTGGCAAACAGGTTGTTGCATTGTACTCAACAGTGTAAGGACCGCAACTGCAATATAGAAATTTTCAATAATACATAGCTAGACTAACGGGTATTTTCAACAAAACTCTCTTCCAAAGGTATGAAGTGTGTAAGTGAATTCGACAAGAACATACCTGCAAACTTTGTGCGTTTCATCACAATGAGAAAGTTCAGCTAAGCAATCACTGTTATACATTCAAATCCAAGCAAAGTTCCTTTAAAAAACACAAAATATATTTCCAGGCATCTGTTTTCAAATCAAAGTCGATTAGCACCAAATTACCCGGCAAACAGGTTGTTGCATTGTACTCAACGGTATAAGGACCGCAGCTGTAATATAGAAAGTTTCAATAATACATAGCTAGACTAACGGGTATTTTTAACAAAATTCTCTTCCAATGGAAAGGAATGAAGTGTGTAAGTGAATTTGACAAGAACATACCTGCAAACCTTGTGCGTTTCATCACAATGAGAAAGTTCAGCTAAACAATCACTGTTTTTCTCGCACTCTTCATGTAGATATGCACCCGAAACAGTCGCAATGGCAAAGGCGATAAAAAATGAACACTTTCCGAGGGTTCCCGATGTCTCCATATTTTGTGACTTAAACTGATCTAATAAAAAGAAGGATGAATTTCATATTTTAAAAAATATTCGTTCATTTTTATGACATTGGATGCATAAATTGATTTTCGTTAATTTTGGTATGCATGATATGATGTAGAATTCTTGAATCGATATTCACCAAACATGTACGAAGCATTACCAAAAAATGTAATATGATGTATAAATAATAAAAAACTTTTTCATGCGGAAAGAAAGTGTTTTTCTAATGACAAGCGTTGAAAGCAATATCATGTTTTGTATCGAAGTATGGAAAAAATGATTGACATTAAAGGATGTAGAAGACCTTAAGCTTAGAATACTGGAAAATCACCAAGAAAAATCGGATAATAAAAAGCTACCTTTTCAATAGAAAATGCTTAATAGGATTTTATGTTCCAAGAATTACCTTCAATAATGTTCTGTGCTATTGTGGGTGTAAGCTACGAAAACTTTAAGAGCAATCTCATATTTTGTTATTGTATTTAGATTGATAGGTATAATTAATACGATCAAATCTTTAGCAATATAAAATATTTTGTAAGGAGTAGAGAGAGTGAATCTTGACTTGGAGTTCATGAGAAATGGCAATCATTGCAGATCTATTTAAAGGCGAATACAATTAGATTTTGTAGATGTCCGGAAACGTCAATTCTTGCTAATTGAATACCACCCTTATAAATAGGGAAATGGCAATCATTGCAGATCTATTTAAAGGCGAATACAATTAGATTTTGTAGATGTCCGGAAACGTCAATTCTTGCTAATTGAATACCACCCTTATAAATGACATGCTTTTGGAGAAAGGTTATACAACCTTACACGTGCCATGGCTAATTAATGGGAAAGTTTATTGAGCATATTTGTCGATTTGTCTGAAAACTTTTCCGAACAATTCCATTGCCAATATTATAATTCCTCAGGAAGTAGAAAGTCGAATATTTACCATTTTAAATTAATCGTTTTCGTGCGTTTTCGTTAGTTTGAAGGTAGGAACCGGAAGGCTAAAACTATTACGAATAAAATAATAAAAACAATTTCATATAGGAAAATTTAATACGTTAAGTTTTGAAGAACTTGTTCAATGTTTCACTTAAATCATGAAACTGTCAAAACTACGTGCGGAATGAAGTGAAAAGGAATTAAGGACTATGCCATATATTAGTTTTGTTTCCAATTTCGATCAATCCAGTTAAATGGATTAAATGAAGTTACCTTTGCCTGAAAGCGATAAGTATACTGTTTGAAATTTTAACTTAACCTAACAGTAGACATATTATTATAAATCGTGGAGTATAGAGCATTTTTGTTGTAACAGTTTTAAACACAGCCTCCGTGCATACCTACGAGGGAGTTGTATAACGTATAAACGTTTTAAAAACAATTCTACCGAAACTGTTGAAGAAATAACCATTTTTTAGTGCTAGAGTATATAGAAATAGGCCTTTCTATACTCAAAAGGCCTTTCATAATTCATCATGACTCATGACACTTTCGCCATGCACGTTGGTAGGTTTAAGATCACGTCACTGGAGCACAAAGACAACGTACCGTGCTAATCATTTGATCTGAACTGAAGCGTGCCTTGGTCAATGAAGAAATTAATTAGATTTCGTATATTAAGAAAATGAAGTGCAAATGAAAGAACCAAACCAACCAAAATCAAAAAGAGGCAGTTATCTTGCATGGGGTTTTGAACTCATCCTTCGTCATCTCATTTCAAACTAATGCAGTTAAATTTGTTGATGGTGAAAATTTTTAAGCAAACATCTCGCGACGGTTTGATATTTTCTTAACATTGGAGCTTTTTTTCGCAACAACGCCACCACTCTCTCACCTTTCCTGCCTGCAACGAGGGGTTTCTCTTGAGATTTAGAGATATCTGCTAAGTGAGCTACTAAGGAAAATTATAGAGACACTTGGGAGCAATAGTTATAGTGTACATAATGTATGTACCTACATACGTCGTGTGAGAGGGCTTTTAAGGATAAAGAAAGTGAACGCAAGGCAAAGTTCATAGAATGCAAGTAATGCGAAATGAGATGGCGAAAGAAATATAAGCAGAGAAATGTCTCATGATAATAGGGCTTTAGTGGTGCTGTCATTCTAATGGTAATTGTTACTGGAGTCAGTGAACACCTACGAAAGGGTCTGCAGAGGGAACACTATCCCCTAATAGAAGATAAAAGCTTGTATCGTTTCTAGAAATTACATAAATTCTTGCAATATTAGAAAGTTTGAACAAGTTTTACCAGAAACGATAGTCATGATGTCGTGAGTACTTGAGAAATGCGAAAGATTGTTTTTTTTTTCGTGGATGCGCGTAAAGTTTAACGTTTACATTATTACCTTTCTCTTTCCTGTCGGTTCTGTCCAAAGTGCGATAGGAGGATGTGAATCCGGATTTCGTATAAACTCAAGTTATATATGTTTGGCTTGATATTTCACATCAACTAGACCACTAACACTATATTCACTGCTCAACCCATATAATTATACACGATATTGGATTATACCCAGAACTAACGAAAACTTTCTCCAGAGACAAGTTCCTTTTCCCATTCATGCGTGAAAATACAAGGTATGTTATATTGTACAAGAATGTGCATGCAAATTGTCGTTGCCGTACACGCTACAACTGCAGTAGACAAAGTCCCTTGGGAAGTTATTCTGTGAACAGAGTAGTTTCAAAGGATTGAAAATAAAGTCTGAAATGGTTTAAGCCTTCTTTTCAGTCGGTTTCAAACTTTTTTTTTGAAAAATGTAATCGTCAAATATAGTTTTGCCATGTAAAAGGAATCTTCTTTTCCCCACTTTGAATATCTATGAAATCAAATGGGGCCGTCAGACGCGTAATTGCTTGTCTTATACACACTGGAATACAGAGAAATCTGCAAAAGTAAAAGTATCCAAGCTCAGATTTGCTGCAGGCTGACTGAGTTGAGTATCATCAGTTCCAAAAATAGGCTTAGGTTTAAATACTGGCAAAAAGGTAGAAAACTATCTCTCCACTTTAGTTTTAGTTTTGTGTAAGTTTTCTTTTTCTATGAAAAATGGGAGTACACAAAAACTTTTGGAGACAAGACGAGGCTAATGATCACTTCGCATCTTCTTGTAACAAAAAAATGATGGACTCTATTGGCTTCACTTTGTTCTGAGGATGACTTTATTGAAAAGACGTCGTATAAAACATTGCACATGGGTTGACGTAGTAAACGATATTACTTCACTTCATTCACATGTTCGTTATTGCCATACTCATCGACACATTAATATCATGTCACCCAATAAAGTATGCCTATATCGTAGCGGGTGGTTTTGGCATTAGATTACCTTTTCCCTGCAGATTTTTTTACTTGAGTCAATCTATCTTCTGGCTTTTATCTAATCGTTATCTTTAATAGCCCTCATTTTTCTTCCCCTCATAGCATCATTTTCTGTAAATATTTTCTTTTCCCCCGACCTTTATGCTTTTGTGGTGTTGTTGAAAGCGAGATTGCATGAGAGAAACGATTTTTCGCTGGTTGCTTCCACAGCCGCCGGAATACCAAATTAAGAAAGTGAACGGAGAACTCCTGGAGAAGGTATTCCCATGAGACTTGAACTGGGCATTCCTACTGCTCTGCTCCTGTCACTGCCTCTATCATTTTTTCCTTCCTGTCTTTTCTTCAGCAAACAGAACTGATGTGGTCGTGGTATCTCGCGAGATTTTCAATGTTCAGCCCCGTCAACGTGGGATTTAAAAAAGCAGAGTAGAGCAATGGCACAAATAACGATGATATACCCGATCGGAAACAGGAATTGGATATGACATATGACAAGGAACAGAAACTTTGACTTAACTTCACTTACACAAAGTTCAGTCAAAAGACAAAATCACTGAGAGCAACAGATACGATACGCTTCAAAGATTGACTAACGAAATGGGGGCAAGCAGAGATTTCCTTTTTCTCTGCGCTGCACTGATAGGCCTTAGAGAATGAGCGATACTGATAGCGACGAACAAGTTAAAGGATACCAAAGTGAGATGCATTTTCACACAGAGTTACAGGATAGCATCCGATCCAACCCTTCTCTAATTCAATCTCATTTTAATGAATGAGCGAAGAAAACACGAAGGTAAAGGAGTAATCACAATTTTATTAGGATAGTATTAGTGTTGATTAGTAAACACTTGTAGGGCAGCACAACCAAACACAGAGCGTCATTTTTTTACAGCAAGGTTTCACAGAAGTATTTTCTCTACCGCCGTCACCAAATTCTGAGATGATTCGAATGTATACCGAGCATTCCTATCGCCGATTGTAAGACGGAAGTGCTGCAAGAACGTGAGCCTTATTAGGTGGAAAATACCAAGAGTAAACAGAAATCCTGAGCTGAGACTAAGGCTAACCTATTATTTTGTAATGATAACCTTTCCGATGATACACATCGGGTCTCTTCACTTCTTTCCTTAATGACACTTGAACAAAGTTGCGTGATGGCTTTTTTTTTTGCATATACATATGCACATGGCTTGTGTGAAAAAAAATACGGATCGTTGTTTGCGAACCATCCACGTTTTCAACCTTAAGTACATTCACGAGCTTAAGGCATGCAACATATAAACACGATTAAAATACCTACACACGTATATAAATACCGGTACCACGCTTAAAATGATTTTGTATGTATTTTTACAAATGTAATTTTCTTGCTGAACAATGCAATGTCACAAGCCCAAAGAATTAACCGAACCGTAGATACATCTTTAGGTCAAGCAAAAAAAAAAGAAACTGTTCTTTGCAGAAATGCAAAGCTAAGTACACTGCACTGACTGACAATTAGCATTTGAAATTCAAGAAGTGAAAAATTGTCAGAGTGCAAGTGCCAGTGCTACCACTGCGTTTTTCGGGAGAAGAATGCATCATTAAAATATTTTTGAAGATGTCGAATCTGAAATCTCAATGTATTTTTTAAAAGTTTTTGTGGTCATCGTATCATCATCATCAAAAGAAGTAGATTCTCGTCCCAAACAATAGACATTATCTACCAGGAGGAGGAAGAAGCAAAGGTGAACTGTAAAATGCATAGTTATCCAACATCCATCATGCTTTCTGCTCACCACATCATTCCCGTCAACATAATAATTACATCCAACATCTCATCTTCTAACTTTAAAAAAAAGAAAAACAAGAAGGAAACTACTTTTAAAGCACGTAGCAAGCATTGCTGCAGCGGAAGACAAGCAATAATGTATGATCATTAATATCAAGAAAACAAGGAATATCTTGTAGAAGATATGTATTACTGCCAATATTCATTTTCAAAATGCATACCTTCAGGGGAGGGAAAATAATCAAATGTGCAAATAACAAAATGAAATGAACGTCCTTCCTTCGTGCCTTACCGTTTTCTTTTGTTGATGCGTGCTTCAGACTTACAAGAAATTAAGGAAACACAAACAAGAGAAGATCATCTAATACTAACTGTGGCAGTCATAATATAAACCAGTAATAATGAATTAAGTCAATAAAGAAGTTAATCTGTCAAATCAATCATTTAACTCGTTTCATTGTCAATTTTTGTTGCGTTTTATTTTGAGTCTAGCCGGAGTCTTTCTCAATGAACCTCATTCCCCGCTGCGTTTGAGTTGAACTATGTATCGAACTGACACGTTGAGAAATTTCCTTGTCCATGAATGAAGAGATTATACGTACAGATGAGGTCATGATGATAGCCATTAAACAAAAATGAAAAATAGCTATTGATGTGATGGTATGAATAGATCTCTCAATCTCATTCTCCTTTTTGCAGACTTTATTAAACTTTTGTTAAAATACGATGGAGACTCAGCATCAGCATTTGTTATAAAAATTCCTTTCACCTCAGCCATTAATGGCTTTGTTATGTTGTGGCAGGGTAGATGTGCACTTTGTCTTCTTAATCACCAGCTAAAGATCTTTTTAGATAAATAAATGCACCCAGTTGCGAATCTAATTGCGCGTAGTTTAAAAAATCAAGAAAAATATTTTCTGGTGAGGGGATTAATACATTTGACCAAGCCAAAAAGTTCTGTTATCGTCATCATCGTTATCGTTATCCTCATCATCAATGAATGAAGTCATTTTGTGATTTTTATTTAGGGAGCTGAGAAAGAAGACGGGCTTATTGAGAAAATTGACAAAAGAATTTGAACAATGCTTCACTTCTCTACAGAAGATGATGATGAGAATCATATTTTAACAAAAGAATGACACTTGACTTGACCAAGGTTTACTTACATAAGCTGAAATAATCATCATCATAAGAGTAAACAGAATGACATGCACAATTTGCAAAACTGATTTTTTGGGAGTTGTGTGTTGCCAATCTGCTGGTCTCAGGCGGCCTTTTCTTGTGTAAATAACTTTATGAATAGAATGTGTCTATTGTAGTGCTTTGGTGGGCGAAACCAAACCAAGCCAACATAATTTTGCATTCGACAGCAGCAGCAAAAATGTAATTTTGCACAGCAGTCTCTCGTACTTTTTTGTTGCGGTTTCACCTAAATCCTATTCAGCAGGTTTCTACCCGTCTTTTTTTTTCTTTATTGTCATTTGCAATTAAAAGAGGGTGAGGGGATGGATGATGATGATGATGATTATGCAGTAGCAAGAAAACTTGTTGTTCAAGCAAATATCCAATTTATCTTATTCATTTCCCCATTTTTACAGTCATCACATCGTATCACAACAATTCGTCGAGAAAAAATATGAGAATTTTTTATTGCTTGCAGAAATTATAAGGTTAGTAAGTTGGGACTGTGCCATTATATAAATTTTATTGTGCTGGCATTGCTGTGCACTGCACTACTGGTCCTGGTCTGGTACTGTGCTTTCAAGGAACTAATCAAATTAAAGTGGAAATATTATCACACCTTTTTAACGGTTGCTCACATTACCATGATCGTCCATCCGTCTGGTCTGGTTGGTCTTTGATGATTAGGATGAAGTTTTAACAATGTCTTGTCACGACATACAATCATTCTTACTTACGCTTAATTTAAATCCGATGTGATATCTTGTCTTGTGGGAGAGGTGATGTGGTGCGTTGCAGCATGCGATACAACAACAATGGAGGAAGCTGGTGTACCATGTCGGTGGTGAGAAGTTATGAAAAAATGTAAAGTTTACCCTTGCCATTTTTATTTATTAGTTTTCGGATTTTTTATCTCCTTTTCTTGGCTCACCTACTATTTTGTCGTGGGAATTCGTAGTATCATACCGTTCGCAGCAAACCGCTCCTGTAGTACGGAAATTCACCTTAACATGTTTATCCGCCCGAATGTATGAATTTTTCTGTTTTTTTAACAACTTATTTATGCACATACCCATACAGTCAACATTCAACATTGGGTCTGTATGGCAAAATTTGGATATTATGTTTTTGAGCTGATGGGATTGAAAGCAATTTGTGAATTACATTCAAATAATCAAATGAATTGTAAACAATTGTATATTTTGTTTTATTTTTGGAAGTAAAAAAGCAATAAACTCAAAATCTTTCCAAGGTTGACTGTAAACCTTATTTTCGACCAAAAAAGCCTTTGCAGTCTTTCGTTAAGTCTTCCCGAATTCATCCTCAACTGCTACTTTCCAGTTCTGGAGTAAATGAACTTTCTTTGTTCCCTCCAAAAGTCGTTTAATTGATTGTTTCCAACAAAAATCGAAACATGTTTTCCAGTTTTACCTTATAATTAGTGGCCCCAGGAGACAAACAAACGGTTTAGAACGAAGCTAGTCAACTCATGCTTTGTCTGCAACTGGAGACTCGAATATGGCCAATAGACATAATATTACGATTTGCGATTGCTTGAATGCTGTTTAATTGCTGGAAAGCCCTTCAGTGATTCATTCACCCAATCTAATTCATGCCTCAAGCAAAGAATAGAAACTTAAATCCTAGTTGTCGAGTGGAGTGAAATTTGAAAGCTGGAGGTTTAGTCAATACAACTTTCGCTCAATTCCCCCAAGTAGTTTTCCTTTAAAAAAATGGAAGTCGTCATCATATCACCGTCAAATGATGTTGGAGGTCGAAGCAAAAAATCTCAAAGTCACAATTCTACTTTCACCAACAAAGTCGACTTCATCATTGATTCTTTTCAAAAATCCTTTTAATTAAGCCCCCGCAACATGTAGGAACCCCACCCAATTACAATATCTGCTTTTCTTTAAGCCTATTTTGCGTTGTAGTTTCAATGTTCTATCCCCTCCATGACTTGTTGCGCTTACAGCTAACCGAAATCCCTCAACAAAGGCTATTTTCATCAGCATAATGACTAAAACAGAAAAGTGAAACAATGTACATTGGCAAAAGAAAATTCTTCAGAATTTTGGACCGCAGAAGCGTACACATGTGGGATTTCAAAGAGGCAGAATTATGATCTGAAACAACATGACATCAGATAAAATAAGTATATAGGGCTTCATCTGTGGTGGCATCAATGGTATTAGCAAATGTGAAAAAGGTTATTCCACCTTTTTGGAGAATTATGTTTTCTGTATTCTTTTTTTGCAAAAAAAGTTAGTCAGAGGAAAAAGAAAACTTTAACATGCCCACGGGTAAAAGAAATACACATATCAAGAGTATTATGCGGTTAAACGAAAGATTTCACGATAAAAAGCTTTTTTCCTTTCTTTACGATAGGCAACGGTTGTAGTTGAACTCGCCTCATGAAATATTTATGTATTTTTTTTTTGCAAAAAAAAATTAAAGAGGGAAACTGTATTGTTGTTGGTGCTATCATGCCATCATCATATTTGAGTAGAGCTTGGCATTCAAGTTTGCTTTTTAGTTTCTTTCCGGCTTCCTCATCCCATTAAATTGCAGATTTGTCTCGTTTCTCCCGAGGGGGGAATACATAAGGATTATTATAAACTGCTTAGGTAGATTCCTCGCTGACAACATAACTGCGAAGCAGAAAGACAAAGCTGAAATGAAAGCCTCTCCATGAAAGAGAAAATATGTTAAGTTTGAGAAAATACTATTGAGACGGAAAGAACGTGAAAAGGTTAACGAGGATTTTCCATAATCACAAAGCCACAGACAGTCCTCTGTCTCTATTTCTACCTACTGAGAACGGAAAAAGTTGAGCTGACAATGACTGATGACGATGAAGATGGAGTCTGTAATTTTCAAGGAAGAGCAAACTAGAGATACTTATGTGACAATTATTAGGTTCGGTTGTGATCTACAAAAAAAAATAATGAGAAAAATATGTATCAGCATTTTATATCCATATCGGATGATGAAAAAAACGACAATGACAACATTCACTCACTCATTGTCTTTTCCAATGCATCATACACTCCATTGGACTGACTGGATGAAACTGCTTTTCCTGACGACAGCAGTAAGAATAAATTTAGGTCAACGATTTTTCTTCTCGTGTCCTATCCCATTTCCCAGGAATTTCACCCGATAAAATCTACTTATTTTTTTCTGGCAAATCAGCGAAAAACCGGATGAACTTTCTGAGAAAAATGATCTATGCGTGCTTAGCCTACATTACACTCCTAAATTGGCTGGACCGTATTTTACGTAATATGTACACGCAAAATTTCAACGGGAATATGAACTTCAATAATACCTTTTGTAAAGGGGGATAATAAAACTTGCAAATAATGCAATCTCTGCAACAATCTCTGATTACACCATTACGTATTCTGTACAGGCAAGAAGATGCATTACTTGATACCATGCTGATGATCGTATTATTGCGTGCATCATTATCCTCTTCTATTGAAAATTGATAAATTTGCAATTTGCAAAGAACAGTTTCTTTCAAAGCCGACCAAATTGAATACGACTAGCCATTGAATTGAAAAAAAATGATGATGCTGAACTTGAAACGAAGCATACAGTGATTCGAGTCCTCAAGAGAGCTGCCTAATTGGCAGCATGGATTTCGAAAACGTGAAGGGACGTTGGTAAATAGTAATCGTTTCGTTTTGCTTCTTCGCTAATGCCGTGCGCGGTCGTGGGGCCCATTAGCCTCCCACAATTCAGGTATAATAACAAGCTTGTTCTACCCATCCCATCAAATCCCCTTTGTCGGTCCTTAATGTAATCCTTATCAATAAGTGTCAGTCTTTGGAAAGGTCAACTACCCAAATCCTGGCAAAAAAAAACTAGCAATTTGCTGAACAATAATGCAAAACATACGGTATTTTTCTGTAATACTAATGACCCAATTTCCTCTATACTTCTTTATTTTCCCAGGAGATTCACTTTGTCGAGGAAAATGTGTCATTCTTTCACGGACGGTGGGCGGGATAGGAACTTACATGAATGAATGCATTCAATACGTTTACAGTTTTAAGTTGTGAATTATGAGCGCAATCCATCTTTTATTGCTATTGCATTGCTCTTTGCCGATTACGATTTAATTACTTTTTTCCAAAGTAAATTGCCGCGAAAAGAAAAGGCACTGAGAAGTTTAAGACTAATTATCCCCATCATGCCCTTTATCCGAGCAATTATCAACGCTTGAAACTGTACACGTTTTAAAATACAATTTTGCCAATTTACTTATTATTGAGCTTTGAATCGAAGCCAAACCCATCCCAGCCCAGACCATATGAACAATGCATATCATTATTATCAAGAAAAAAATGTGCAGTGCAGCGATGATTTATTGTAGGATATGGGTACACTAATTCGCTCATCCCATCGGAGAAGGCAAGAAAAATATATT
>JAHZMX010000106.1:0-22588 GCA_027743895.1 Seira musarum
AAATGATGAAATAGCTGTCGTCCAAATTGAAATGAAGAAACGTTTTGTACATACTGAGAAATCTACTTAAGAGGCTAGGGACTGGGCAGTGCTAATTAATTCCATTGATGCTGTAGCCATTACATTACACGCAGAATATGAGAATGTCACAGAATGTACGCAGAGTGCAAAACGTTTACAAAAAATAGATCCAAGATTCCAAGCAAACATTTACTTCTGTTTTTCAGTAGGAGAATGATGTAAACATGTGCCAGCAGCTACCAGCATCATGACAAAGGAATTATCATTCAGCTTTCCGAATACAATAATACACTAATCACTTGCTGACCATTAGCTCGATATTCAATGCGCTTATACATATTTTACACGAAACATATGTAATTTTATTTATTCGCGAATCGCGTCTGACTCACAACAAGCACAACCACATGTCACATGAGTCGTCAAAAAGAGAAGGAAAATGAAAATGAACGAGGATCGTGAGAACGAGTGCCCCATTTGCACTTTAGTTCCCCCTGACCAGATTTACCAGTGTAAGGAAGGTCACCCGATTTGCGCTGAATGTCTACTCAAGATACAAGACCAAGCTGAAAAGAGTAACAAAGCTTCAACATGTGCATACTGTCAGGCGTCCCTCAGTCAAGGCGACGTTTCGCGGTGCCGCGTCATGGAGAACTTGTTGGACCGATTGACATTTGACTGCCACTATGTCAATATGGGATGTCTCATGAAGCTCAAGAGAGGTGACATCAAAAGCCACGAGGCGTCTTGTTTACAGTGAGTATAGAAATGCTTGCTAAACTTATTTTTACTTTAAAGTATGTATGTAATTTACATTTGGAAACTAATTTATTTAGTGGGACTAACCTTGATCTCTGCGAATTATTCGGGAGGAACTGTGGCTTTAAATTAACCGTGGATAATGCGCACGCCGCCGAAGTACATTTGTCGTGCGAACACCCCTCCGTGTTCCATGAGCATTGCTCTACTTTCACATGGAACCTAAATTCGCCAATGTGTAGTATCATTGCACACCTGCCAATTCGAGGAAAGAAGATCATGATTCTCTGTACGACCGAAGGAGACTATCTCGCGTTCAGCTGTATCGACGCATTCCTCTGCATCCCCGACACAGATATGGTTGAGGTGGCGTTTCACATTGTAAATGTAAGTTTGCAACGCTGAATAATTTGTCGATTTTGTGATTATTATTTATATTTGTATTACAGTACAACTGTAACTATAATCAATGCAGGAAACGGATCCAAGTCTAAATCTGCACTGGACCCTTCTGTTGTCTCCTGGACTCACTTCCTGGAAATATTTTAAGAATCCTCAGCTGGAAATTGGGAAGCGTACCTTGCAGCGCTTGTGCGATCAAACGGGGAGTGTGCAAATACACGTGTCAACGAATGATAAATCGAGTTTTATTCCGTTTTTCTTCAAACATTCTTGCTTTCAACGATATTTCCCGAATACAACCTACTCGTTAGTAAGAACAATTATGACTGATGGCTTATCTGCACCACTATTACTTATCCTTTTCTTCATAATATTCGGATGCGTACTTAGCATTATAATATGATGATACAATGAAATGAAGAGAGGTCAGGTCAGGCCGCGGTCGGAAAGACTGTAATCACTGTAAAGTATAAAGAGGAATTACCTGGAAATATTTTAGGAGTCCTCAGCTGGAAATTGGGAAGCGTACCTTGCAGCGCTTGTGCGATCAAACGGGGAGTGTGCAAATACACGTGTCAACGAATGACAAATCGAGTTTTATTCCGTTTTTCTTCAAACCTTCTTGCTTTCAACGACATTTCCCCAATACAACCTACTCGTTAGTAAGAACTATTGTGACTGATGGCTTATCTACACCACTATTACTTATCATTTTCTTCATAATATTTGGATGCGTACTTAGCATTATAATATGATGATACAATGAAATGAAGAGAGGTCAGGTCAGGCCGCGGTCGGAAAGACTGTAATCACTGTAAAGTATAAAGAGGAATTCATTCCTGCTAACTGCGAACTGTTAAAATTTTTAGAAGCTTTTTAATTGCTAAAAATCTTTTTGATATGGTTTGTAAACTTGTAGAAGCAAAAAACATAATTCTTCTAAAAATTCTATTTTTTGACTAATGTTTCATATACATTTAAAATACATACTTTTTATTTACGTAGACTTTCAGCTTGTGACATTTGCCTTTTGGAGAAAAGCCATCCATTGACAAATGACTTTTTCTTCACATCGTCTTTCGTACGTGTAAATCTGTCTTTTACTGTACATTGAACATCATTAAAATGCAAGCACAAATGTGAAATATGGTCGAGGGTTTGTAATAAAAAGTTTTCTATATATCATTGAAATCTTATTGCATTTCTCTCACATTCCATTTCATAGAATCTATGATGATGATTGAAATTAAAAACATGAATAAATTAAGAAAGAATTTTAAGATCGTTTCCAAATATCAATCATAAATCCAAATCAGCGATTGAGATCGGGATCGAGGGTATGCTAATTTGTGCAGGAAGTACCTATGAAAAAAAAAGAATCTTTATTGCTTTCGTTTCGTTCAAATAGTCATAAACGTTTTGCTCTTGTTATGGATTGTCGGGGGATGGGAGACAGGAGACGGGAGCTATTGCGATAAGAAACACCAAATGATAAGGAACTTGCATAGCAACACATTTTCTTTCATCTCAGCAATGCAACTTTACTCCTAAAATACTAAAAGTCCAAGCATACCGCTTCTTCAGGCATCAGGAAAAGTAGATCATTTATAGTTTTTCAGAAATAATATAGCATCAGTTTTTACCTGCTTCGTCAGTCTAGATACACTTATTTTATCGTAACCTGAATCACAGGCCGTGAAAGAAAAATGAATGGGAAGGATCGTGATAACCAGTGTCCCATTTGCAGTTTAGTTCCCCCCAATCACATCTTCCAGTGTAAGGAAGGTCACCCGATTTGCTCCGAGTGTCTGCTGAACACTCAAGACCATGCTCGACGGAATAACCATGCTCCTGAATGCAATTTCTGTACTGCTTCCCTAAATCCTAACGGAGTTTCCCGGTGTCGTGTCCTGGAAAACATGCTGGACCAATTGACTTTTGACTGCTATTACAGCAAGCTAGGATGTCCCATGAAGCTCAAGAGGGGAGACATCAAAGACCACGAGGATTCTTGCTTACAGTCAGTGGTATAATTTGCTAAATTTAAAAGTTTTTCTAGTTTTGAATTAAATTGTATTTATTTATTTAGTGGGACTAGACTTGAGCTGTGCAAATTGTTCGGGGAAAACTGCGACTTCATACTAACTATGGGTAATGTCCATGCCACCGAAAAGCATTTGTCGAGTGAACACCCCTCCAGATTCCATGAGCATTACGCGGCTTTCAAGTGGAGCGAAAATTCGCCAATGAATAGCATCATTGCACAACTTCCGCTTCGCCAAGAGAAGATTATGATTCTCTGCAGAACTGACGGCGATCAAGTCTCATTCAGCTGTATCGACGCGTTCATTATGCATCCCCGAAAAGGATAAGGTTGAGGTGGAATTCCACATTTTAAATGTAAGTTTTCAAAGTAGAAATATTGTCGTTAATCAATTTTGTGAGTAATGTAGTACAATTGTAATTATAATTATAATTAATGCAGGAAGCCGATCCAAGTCTGAATCTGCACTGGACCCTTCTTCTGTCTCCTGGGCTCATCTCCTGGAAGTATTTCAAGAATCCTCAACTGGAAATTGGGAAGCGTACTTTGAAGCGCTTGTGTGATCTCGAGGGGAATGTGGAAATCAACGTGTCAGTGAATGACAAATCAAGACTTATGCAGCGTTTCCCTAAACCTTCCTGCTTTCAGAGACGTTTCCCGAAATCAACTCAGCCATCGGGAAGAAACAATCCAAAAGTTTTCCCCTTAATAATGATACTCTTTTTCATCCCATTTGTCGCTTGCATGCTTAGCCTTTTTAAATTGGGTGAAGAGAGACTCCGATTCCGACGCTAAAAGCGTAAAAGTGTTTTCATTAAAACTATGTTCTTTAAACATTCTTTTCGAGCAAAAATCCATTCTATTTCTATTTTTTGATGAACGTAAAAAATACTTAATTTAAAGTATATATCATGATTCATGGTATAGGTATACATATTCACTTGAGACACTTACTTTTCCAGGAATTGCTTCGATTAAAAAAAAAATTTAAATACATTGTTCTTTGGTCGCTATGTAGTGTAAAGTCAAATTATATTATATATTATTATACTTGTGTCAGTACATTGCAGATTTTCCAATGTAAGCATAATAATTCACACAAGTGTCAATGTGTATGTATGATTAATAAAAAGTGTTGGATTTCGTTGAAATTGTACTTACAGTATTTCATTTCTAACAACACATTCCATCACAAAAAAATAGACACGCCACATTCACACATCCATAATTCTATGCCTGAGAAAATGTCTATTTTTGATAGACGCTGAAGAAATTGTGAAGAAAGAAAAGAAAATTTATAAAGACAATTTATTAATTAATCATTTAAAATGATCGAAGGAATTCCAGAGTGGGAGTGTCCAATCTGTTGTGAAGTTCTCTCCGGGAAAATTTTCCAATGTAAAGAAGGCCACTTGTTCTGCGAATCTTGTCGTCGTGCATTTGTACAAAATAAAATCTCGGAATGTGCAACCTGTCGCACCCCTCTGAATGAAGCGACTATTTCCAGAGTTCGAATTTTCGAAGAACAACTCGATAAAGTGTTAATCCCTTGTTCCATCAGAAGATGTAACGCAAAAGTGCGAAGGAATGCAATTAAATATCATGAGAAAACATGCATCTTGTAAGCTTTTCAAAAATGCCTTCGCATTCTATCATATTGCTAATTCCAATACTAAAATTATTTCATAATTTGTTTTGATGTAGTGGCATTAATGTTGAGATGGAACTGTGCAAATTACTCGGATATTATTCATGTGAATTCAAGTTGATTCAAAGGAAGAGCACCGATACTGATAATGCATGTGCCGCCACTGAGCACTTGATCAAGGATCACGGCTGCTTATTTTTCAAGGATTCCTTAGCTTTGCACTGGACCTTGAATAATTTTCTTGAATTCACTTCAGAGGAAACAAACGTTGGCACATGGAAATGCGTGTTTTATGAAAGCGAAAAGTGGAGGAGAAATATTCTGATTGTTTGTAAAGTCGAGAAGGGCTACCTCTCATGGAGTTGCATCGACTTGTCATCTTCAGAGTCCAAATAAACGGAAGTCACCTTCATGATCCCAAATGTAGGCAGCAAGTTTCTTAAATTGCTAATTTTTTATGTGCCAATTAAATGATCCTAATTTTGTTTTAAAATAAATAGGAAAAGTTTCCAAAACTTGTTTGGACTTGTGAAGTACTGCCAGCATCTCGGAATTTCTTAGCAAATACCTTTCTGAAAACAAGTGTTCCATATTTAAGGCAGCTAATGCTCAGCAAATGGGGATCTCGGGATGGATGTGAATATCACGTAGTTCATGTAGTATGTAAAAATGTATCCAAAGTTTTGACGAATGACAGATTAAAGATATTTTTACTTCTATCATATCATATATTGCACCATGCTTAAAAATATCAAATGGATTATTTATACCACCCAGAACTGTCATGCATGCTCTGCTAAATTAATGTAACGAGCAGCTTTCAATTTTTTTTCATTACATTTGCTTTTATGGACATTCCACATCGTACATAAACACAAGCACCGTATACAGTATTGATTCATTGTATCAAGATTATGATCATTCATTACTACTCACGGACAGGTTTTTGTATACAATTAATCCTGCTGATGTATGTGATTTTGAAAAATTAAATTATTAAATTATTACTATTAATTACCAATTTACTGTTGATAATGTGCGGAAACACTAACGACTGGGAGTGCCCAATATGTTGCGAAATATTCTTCGGGAAAATTTTCCAATGCAAAGAAGGTCACTTGTTCTGTGAATCTTGCCGTGATGCATTTGTGCAAAATAAAATCTCGGAATGTGCAAATGTTCCCTTGTAAGAAAATAAACGAAGGTCCGGTCATTACGAAGTTGCTTGTCGCTGACTCGGAATCGCTAGCAAATATTTGTAACTATGATGGATTCGTAACTAGAAATTGCGCGGCCTTAAAATTGCCAATTTACTTTTCATAATGTGCGGAAACATTAACGAGTGGGAGTGCCCAATATGTTGCGAAATATTCTCGGGGAAAATTTTCCAATGCAAAGAAGGTCACTTGTTCTGTGAATCTTGCCGTGATGCATTTGTGCAAAATAAAATCTCGGAATGTGCAACCTGTCGCACCCCCTTGAATGACGGCACAATTTCCAGAGTCCGGGTTTTTGAGCAACAACTCGATAAAGTACTCATACCGTGCTCCATTAAGGGATGCAATGCAAAACTGAGAAGAGATGTGATTCAAATGCATGAAAAAACCTGCACCTTGTGAGCATTTTGTACCAAAGATTTTAAAATTATCAAAATCATTTCTTCAGATTCCAGTCCAGTAAAATATGAATTTATTTTCCTTTTATTTCCAGCGGAGTTAGACTCGAGGTAAATCTTTGCAAAATCACTTGGACACCATTCATGTCAATTCAAGTTGGTTGAACAAAAGAATCAGGAGTTTGTAGCCACTCAACATTTGATAAGGGAGCATGCCTGCTTATTTTTTCGGAATTGTTTTGCTTTTACCTGGAATTTGAACGATTTTCTTAAGTTTACATCGGTTGAAACGAACGTCGGGACATGGAAATGTGTGTTTTATGAAACCCAAGGGAAGAAAAGAAATATCCTGATCGTTTGCAAAGTCAAAAATGGCTACCTCTCTTGGACTTGCATTGACTTGGTATCAGTATCATCATTGCCATTGGCGCCAAAAGCGGAAACGGAAGTTACTTTTATGATTCCAAACGTGAGCGTACAATTTTAAAATGTTTCAAAACAATGATTTATTCCTGTACAAAGGGTATTTCTCGAATTCATTTTCTCCATTTCATTCCAAATGATAATCTATTTCTTCTAAATAATTTTTATGAAGGAAATAAGTCCAAAACTTGTCTGGACTTCTACAGTGGTCCAGGGCTCGGCATCTTGGAAATTTTTAATCAATCCCCAGTTCAAAACCAGCATCCCATATTTAAGGAAACTCTGCACAACGACTGGAGATCTTACCATAAGTATTAACATCAAGTAGTTCATTTTGAAACATTTTTTTTACCAAGATTTAATTCCTTGTGCTGCCTACCAGAATAATGTAATTAATTTAGCAGATTTTTATGAAAAAAAGTATTTTACGTTCGCCTATATCTCCACCTGTATTTATAATTGTTTATGGAGATATGATGCTATTTTGCAAAATATTGGTCTAATTAAGATGGGTCTCAAATAAACTTAATGACTATATTATTTATTATTAAATATAAAACACAGAATAATAATTTTGGAGAAAACTGACTGATGCCTCTTAATTATGATCAAATCAAATACTGCGCATATTATTTATATTTATGCAACGGGTGCTGTCGCATCATTTTACATCACAAATGCATAAAAAAATACGCATACGTGGATTGGATGATGTCAAGAATAAAACCACAATCAGATAACAAGCTACTTAATCAGAAACATGGATTAATGAATCGAATGAGTTAGTATTTTATTGTTTGTCTGTCTTATCTAATTTTAATCGCAGGTGAATGAAAAGTGACTTGCTGAGTGAGTCGTCGTGAGTCAGAGTAATTACCAGTCTAGCTAAAGCAAAGATGGTCATCCGAAACAATTTGTGTGGTGGGGAAAATTTATTTTTGAAACTAATTATTCGATTCACTTTCAATTAATTTAATTATGAACGCCGAAGAAACTCCGGATTGGGAGTGTCCAATCTGCTACGAAATTTTATCAGGTCAAATATTTCAAAAATTTATTTTTGAAACTAATTATTCGATTCACTTTCAATTAATTTAATTATGAACGCCGAAGAAACTCCGGATTGGGAGTGTCCAATCTGCTACGAAATTTTATCAGGTCAAATCTTTCAATGCAAGGAAGGTCATTTGTTTTGCGAAGCTTGTCGAAAGCAATTTATTGAAAATGATATAGCAAGTTGTGCATCATGTCGCACTCCTTTGAATTCTGGGACCATTTCACGAGTTCGCATCTTTGAACGACAGCTAGATAAAATGTTACTTCCCTGCTCTTTTGAAGGTTGCAAAGAAAAACTTTCAAGACAAATGATTCAAGGTCATGAGAAATCTTGTGCTTTGTAAGTATTTAACTAAAGTAATTCTTAATTTAAATCCTATCTCCCTCCACCGAGATTTTTGTATGTATTTTTTTGTAGTGGGGCGACTCAAAATAATTTGAAGTTGGATCTATGCAAATCACTTGGGTACAATGGATGCAACTTTAAATTAACCCAAAGACAAAATGATGGAGACGCAGCCGCAGAACATTTAAAGAATAGTCACACTTGTAGGCACATCAAAGATCGTTCAGAGAAACCTTTCATTTTTACAGACTTTTGGAATAGTTCTGGAAAAAGTTGGCTTTTTCTTTTCTGCCTTACAAAACCAACGAAGAAGAACATTCTGATCATTTTGAAAGTGAGGGATAACTATTTATGCATAAGCTGCATCGATTTAGCTTCCACAAAATCAACATCACCACCATCGAAAGAAACTGAAATGACGTTTATGATACCAAACGTAAGGGTTTTGCAATTACTTATTTTGGAAATAAATTATAATTTTTTTACTTGAATGCACTTTTATTTTTTTATTCTTTCAGAAAAAGGCACCAAAATTTACGTGGACATGTGCAGTGGCTCCAGGATCTGCGTCGTGGGATTATATAAGAAATCCTCAGTTAAAAACGAGCATCGCATATTTAAGGCAACTTTGTGCTAAACAAAGATTTTGAGATACATTTTAAAATTCACTAGGTCATATGTTTTAGCAAATGAACCTGCATCATTTAAAAAATTAACTATTCTAGGAATTAAAAATTTGTGATATTTTACCTCGTTTAGATTTTCTCCACTCATTTTTAATAAAATGAATGCAAAAAATGGCGCATTTTTAGGTCTATTGATAAATAAACCAATTACTAAAATTTTTATTTTAATAAGAATTTATTAAACTAGCCTGAATGCTATGAATTAATTTCAAAATGTTAATTACTCGTTAATAAAATATAATTTTAACACATTCATGAAGCTATAACCAGTCTTTTCTTGCTTTTCTGTTTTGTCAACGTACACTCTAGCTTAAGCTTGAAAATGCATAGGAATGTATTTACTTATTCCAAAAAAAGTATTATGAATGAATGCTCAAGCCGATAAAACTGATCCAGAGACATTTGTCACCTAAACATAAACAGATTTGTGCGTGACTAATACAATACATGGTCAATTTGCTCACATTTTGCTTTGCTGAATGTTCAGCTGTCCACTATTATTTTTCTCTTCATTTCCTGACTGATCAATTTATATGAATTAATTTAATTAATTGTAACACAACTTAAACTTTCGAAAACAAAATGAATCGTAAGGAAAAACCACAGTGGGAGTGTCCCATATGCNTTTGCTTTGCTGAATGTTCAGCTGTCCACTATTATTTTTCTCTTCATTTCCTGACTGATCAATTTATATGAATTAATTTAATTAATTGTAACACAACTTAAACTTTCGAAAACAAAATGAATCGTAAGGAAAAACCACAGTGGGAGTGTCCCATATGCACACAAATTTTTTCCGGAAAAATTTTCCAGTGTATAAAGGGACACGCATTTTGTGAATCATGTCGTGCTAAATTAGAAACGGAAACGAAAAAATGCCCGACTTGTCGCGAACCTTTAAATCAAAAGACGATTTCCCGAATGCTGTATTTAGAGGACCAGCTTGATAAAATGCTTCTACCTTGTCCTCACACTCAAGACGGATGCAAGATCAAACTGAAAAGGAATTTAATTCCTGATCATGAAAATTCCTGCATATTGTGAGCAATCAGGTTTATTTCCTTTTCAAATTTATTCACAATCATCGTTATTTAATTTAAAATAATTAATTTGCAGCGGAGTTGATGGACCGGTAGATCTATGCAAGCTTCTTGGCCATCCTAACTGCGAATTCAAGTTAAATAAACGGAACGGGAATGAAGCCGTTGATCATTTGATAAATGCCCATGCCTGCACCGTCTTCAACGATTCATGGTACTGGAGTTTGAATGATTTTACAGAAATTACTGCGAAGCAGGAAAATATTTCAACCTGGAAATGCATGTTTCAACAAACCGAAACCAGCCCTCCTCAAAGTATTTTGATTGTGTGTGAAGATAGGGCGGATAATCACCTTTCATGGAGTTGCATTGACTTGTCGACATCTGCGTCAACGAGGACCACAAATGTCACATTTTCCATTCCAAATGTAAAAACATTTCAATTACTTTCATTCAAGTCAATTTTCGAGAGAAAATAATTTTTCAATATTCCGTTTCAGGAAAAGTCTCCAATACTCACTAGGACTTCCCAACTTGTTTCCGGTTATTCGTCTTCAAATTTCCTGAAGAATCCACAGTTCAAAACCAGCATTCCATATTTAGTTCAACTTTGTGATAAAAATGGGGTTCTTGGAATAGATGTTCAAATTAAAATTGTATAATCCATGTCTTAAAAAAACAAAAATTTGGTCTCTTGACTTTGGTTTGAAAATTAAGTAAAATTATTATCCCACATGACTAAGGTCACTATTTCTTGTTTCATTTTTTTCATTCAAGTTCAATAGGTGTAGTCGCCAGTCTCGTCATCATCAATTTCAGTGTTCACAAATATTTCTAAAAATAGAGTACCGGTTTATAGAGTTTTTGTATTCATACAAAGGCCAGTGCAATGCGAATACGATCCTTCACATAATATTCCTAAAAGTTATGAAATATTATTGAGTATCGGAATGAAAGACACTTTGCTTGATTTTACATGGCAAAAGGGGAAAACTCACACCGACAAAATCAAAAGCAAGGCGACGGACAGACGACCACGACCGACTGACGACCAGACCAGATCAGACCAAGAAAGTCTTCTGAAAAGTGCTTACTTACGCAGAGGGATGCATTTTGATTTTAAAATATGAACGAAAGAATTAAAATATGAAGGAACATAAACATAAAATATGGATATTTTAAGAGTCTTCTTAAATGTTTTTACTTACGCAGAGGGATGCATTTTGATTTTAAAATATGAACGAAAGAATTAAAATATGAAGGAACATAAACATAAAATATGGATATTTTAAGTCCACTCGATGCAATTCACCGACCGTTTCTTCCTTTTTTCACTTCATCAAAACAAATGCGTAAGGTAAGGTAAGACGTGTTCACTGAATTTGATCCCTTCTTCTTTCAAGCCAAAGCCAAGCTAAGCACTCACTCACAACACTGCTGGAGACTGGAGACAGCGGTGCGGGTGGAACAAAAAAGGACCCTACTCTTCAGACAACACATTTTCCCCTGTACAATAGTGGCAGTAAAGTCAAAGGAAGGCTCAAGTCAAAAATCCAATCCGTCAGACAGACGGGGATGGAGTTTGGTAGATCAAGGGAAAAGCGAAGGGAATTGTAATTGCAGACGGATTGGCTTTGAGATGGATTTGTTTGTCTGCCGATCTGCGGTCTTGAAATTCTTGCTAAATTATTCTGATTACCGACACTGTCTTAACCTTTTATTTTTCAATGAAAAATTATTAACGGATTTCTTGCATTATTAATTATTTTATTTTTTTATTTTGAACATTAAATGTTTTCCGGATAGTTTGCATGCATGCCAAAGGTTCAATGGGTAAAAAATTAGCTGGGGTCTGAAGCCATTTTTTTGGTTAGGTTAAAGGAATTCGGAGAGCTCCCTTATTCCCGATCCGATGCATCTAGGTCTGAATGTAACATGACAACATTGAATTGAACGATTTTAGTTCAACTTTGAAGACCTCATCACAAATCCCTGCACTAATATCTCACGATTAATAATGATAAATTGAACTATTCTCACAGTACCCCATGCAGACATGTCGATACTTTCCACTCAGCTTTTGTCGTTCAAGAAATGTTGGTAACGCAAGCCTCTTCTTTACAAAATGAGCAATCGAAAAACCGCTCCGGTACCAGTACCCTTCCAGAGCCGAAGTAAAACTAGGACGATAACGCCTCCGTCCACCAGGTCCTCCAGCAATCAAAGGATCAAAGTTAGAGCGACTGTGACACACACAAAAGTATGCCACTCGAACCCCTCTGGAGGAAGACGTGGTCGGGATAATGACGAAGACCATGATGATGATGATAACTGCAACAACTGAGTGACGCCTCCACAACAACCAATGAGGGAGAAGACGCAGCAACCGACACCGACTTTACGGAAACAGCCACCCAAACGGATAGATACATCTTCCCAGATTATTTCTTTCTTCCGCCCCCACCACCTCCATTTGGGTTTGGAGGTGGGGTTGGCTACGACTACAACCTAAAGGAAAAGATGTTTGGGGGCAAGCCAGATGAGAAGATGTTGGCGGATGATGATGCGAACGCGAATGTGAGGAAATACAGTTCAGGTGGATTTGATATCCACCCCACAAAGTCGAAGGATTGGTTGAAGTCGAGTTACACGGAATTGTTGAAGATGCTGAAAGCGGCAAATAACAATGAAATGACCTTCGACGCTTATCCCGCAGGTGAGGGGAAGAAGAAGAAGAAACAAGTGGGGATTGGGGGTGATTCGCCCGAGAAGGATCCAAGCAAAGTGCAATTCGATAAGCAAGCAAAACTGGAAGAAAAACCCCAGGAGCATAGAAGCTTCAGCAAAAGAAGGCAGACTGGATTCCCTGGGAAGATGCCAAAGAAAGAGAAAGTAAACCCTTCCGATGACGAAACAAGTAAGGAGGCGTCACCCACCATGTCCGAAACAAATAAAAGCAATAAGTCCTCTGCATTGGATAGCGGGAAAAGTTGGGAAACCGGAAGGACTGCGTCTTCAGGGAAAAAGTCCCCCAAAAAAGGTGTCTCCCCCACGGAGTCAGCAGGGTCAGCAAAACAAGGATCTAAGAAAGGTTCCGGTTCCTTAACTAAAGCTGGAGATGAGGGGAAGGAAGGTTCCAACAAGGAACTATCCGAATCAGGAGAAAAGAAAAAGTCAGGCGACAAAACTGCCGAAGCTGAGGGAGGGCAAGAGGGTAAAAAAGAGGAAGGTTGTGCAGATGCAGGTGCAGCGGAAGGATCAAAGAGCTGTAACTGTGTTCCCGGTTGTATCCAAGCCCAACTAATCAACTGCTTCCAGACCCAGCAATGCTGCGCTCCACTCTGTCCTCCTCCAAGTTGTTGTGGAGGTTTGGGCGTGGAAAGGAGGAACCGTTGCTGTCCCACATTTGGAGGAGGGACAACATGCTGCCGTTGCTGTCATCCAAAAACTCCTTATTTTCGTCCGTGTGCATGCCAACAATGCAGGATTTACCATTATTGTTACAACATTCAAAATCGATCACAAATCAAAGCGGAAGACATGTTTTTGGGGATAAGCATGTACGAACGTGAACTGAGAAAGAGGGACGTTCTCGAGAATGCATTGAGTCAGCAGTCTGCCCAGCCTTACCTAAAGGGCCCCATTTTGTACAACAATATTGACCCTTCGGAAATACCTCCTGACCAACTACCTCCAGCACCACCACCACCTCCCGCCGGTGGAGAGGGACAAGGTCAAGAAAATCAAAGCCAAAATCAAGAGGACATGGCCACTAAAGCGAAGAACTGGCAAGCAGCCCCTGAAGGGTATAAGGATGCCATGGGGCAAGGTGTGATGGGAGGAGCGAGAGGTGGTTCCGGCTCTTGCGAGCCCCCATGTAGGATCAATCCTTGGCAATCGGAGTACGCTGCACAATTCAAGGATCATTCTGATAATATGAGAAGGACCAATTCGAGATATCCTTATTATGATGGTGGCTGCTGCGGCGGTGGAAGGGGAGGCTGCTGATCTCATCCTAAATTCATTGTTACACATTCATTTCATTCAAAATTCCAAATTCGATTTTGATATTTTTTGAAATTCGCAAATAAATTGAAGAAGTGATGCTTTCTCCGTAAACGACTGATGTGAATTCCTTCATCCTCTTTTTGTCCAAGATAATATTTAATTTACACAGGGAATCTTTCGGCAATAAATTATTTATTTGGCAGCAATTTTGTTCATTCCTTTTCAGGACATTGAGCAAAAGTTCTTTTATTCCAAACAGTGAACGTGACCTACAATTGATTGTGACTTTGTGACATAAAAGTATCTAATGATGGGGGAGTCAAAGGGAAATCCTCCGCAAGCATTTGCAAAACAACAATGAGAAATAACCTGCTATTTCGTCGGAGCGATAAATTCCATCAAATGTTAATATTTCATTGACTTCCATTTCATGGAGGCTGCTCGCAACTTGTTCCGGTGAATACGAGACAGCTATGCTGAACACTTAAGATCTATCATATAAGCTACCTTTGACCTTGTTTTTAACCCTCATCTACCGGGGTAAAAATGGTTATTTATATTCTTAAAGCAAGTGAAAGATTCCGTGATCTGATCATAACGAATCCATACGGCCTCGTGAATTTCGTGACATACTCAGCAAAAGCTCCAAAAGGTATCAAACCAGCAGTGGAGGTAACGGACAAGGAGATAAAGGACGAGCTGCGACATACCATCTTCAGAGCGGATATGCGTTCACTCCGATTCCAAACTGCACTCAATGGACGTGTGGGCTCATTGGGTGCTGCGTGTTCCAAGCTTTGATAGTTGCGGTCATCATCGTCAACTCCCTTCTGATCGCCGTAGAGCTTGAGTACGCTGATAAAGATGAGCACCGGGAAACGAGGAAGATTCTTGAGGCAATCGACTTCTTCTTCTTGTGTCTTTTCATGTCAGAAATTATCCTGAAGTGGTTGGATGACTTCCACCGAACTGTCTTTGTACTAGGGCTTCATTAATCCCTCCCATTTTAGATGTCATTTACCCGGCTCATCAGGATTTTCAGGTCTTTGAATGTCTTCACGAGGATTCATAAGATCCAAGTCATTTGGGAGTTGGTGCAAAAGACCTTTAGGGAATTGAGTTCAATTAATGCTTTGAGTCAAAACCTTTGATGGCCATTATCTTTTACATTTATGCCATCGTTAGAATCAACGTTTTCGATCGGTTTACGAAAGCTCATAATAGGAACTTGCCGTACAGGGATGAATTCGAGGTAAAGATGGAATGGGACACCCATTAAAATTAAAGCACGATCAAACAGAAAATAATCTAAAATTTGTTTTCTCCCCAGAGCATTCCAAAAGCGATGGTCTATCTCTTCCTCTTGTTCAATATTGAACAGTACGAGTACCTCTTGAGAAGCTTGACCCGTGTCATGGGGTGGACGGTAGTTTTGATCTACGGACTCAGTTGGATCCTCCTCCCTGGATTCATTTTCGAGAATATCTTTACTGGAGATATGGGTAAAAATTGAAACTTAACTTGTCTCAAAATGCCCCATAATAACAGATTTCATTTAATTTCTTTCTGTTCAAAGTGAACAACTTCCAGAACCTTCGCGAGAGTCTGATTGAGGAGTCCTCCAAATGCAACAAAATCACCGTTTAGCAGAAGAACTGACATTCCAAGAGCATGAGTGAGAAAAATCTGGAATTTTTTCATCTAGAATCTAGAATCATACGTTCCAGAATTTCCAAATTTTGACTGCACTCGGGGATAGGCTAACCCCTACAGTTTGGCCGAGGTAATTCATTTTTAAAAAATTCTTTTGATAAACATGTAAAAAATTTAAAATGTTTTGTCCTTTCTTCAGGGACACTTTGTTCCAGTACTACCTCAGCGTGGAGTCTCTCGGTAGTAGTCTTGATGAGCGAAATTATATTTTGAAGCTTTTGGGTGGACACATAGTTCATACTTTTTCTATTTTAAATTATGTAGACTTCAATTAATTAATTTGATTTTTTTTTAAATTTAAAAAGATCAAGCCCTGCGACATTTGGATCCATGAACTCTGCATTGTCTGCGCTTGATATTTGATATGATAGCTTTAATTTAATTCCAGTTTTTATTTTTTCATACAATAATAAAAATTGATGAATAAATACAATAATTTATGATAAACTTTTAATCGTAAAAACTGCACTTGAGTTGAAGCCATGCTTATCGGTAGCTTAACAGACATGACAACATTTGTTTCCATTTTATGCTCCATTCCTCCGTATCATCAATATCCGACTCAACTTGCCCCAAAAAATTGTTTATAACTTAACTTGCAATTCATTTGTATTATTTTGGCAAAATTCCTAATGTACCCTGAGAAAACGCTTGACCCTGTCCCTCGCTTCGTGCCTGGGCCAGGGACTGCAGAAGATTCGGTAGCGGAAGGCGAGATGGAGTTTGACTTTGATCCCGAGAACGAGAATCTCCTCCGACGGGTCAGCTCTGAAGGATTCAGCATAACAAGTGGCGCCAGTTCCCCTGACGGAGTTCTTAGCGCTACAGAGTTATTCTTCATGGAGCAGTTGAAAGGAGCGTTAACAACCCCACCTTCAAGCGCACCAATGTCTGCAGTTCCACCTCAAAATTTTACAGTGATGCAAGCGGTGAACAACAATGCCGAGGAAGATGACGAAGAGAATATTGAAGACGATATTGAGGATGATGATGATGGCGATGTAGAACAGGATGAGGATGATGGACTTCCAATACAAGAAGAACACGAAGGAAGTAGCTTCAAAGACATGCGGAGAAGGACTATGAAGCAGCCCCGCGCAGCTTGGGAAGGTGATGAGGAATCCATCTTCTCCCCACGATCCACTCCAAAAGGCTCGAAATACGAGAGTAAGAATAGTTTCCCATTCAGAAAGAGTATCGAATCGGCAGGAGAGGAAAAAGATCCGATGGACCCAGACGCGCTGACGAGGAAGCTCGAAGATGTGAATAAAAAGGATGGGGATGGGGAGGGGGAAGTGGAAGTGGAAGTGGAAGGGGATGATCAAGATGAAAAGTGTGCGTATCCTCCAGTAGTGTTTTTGCCTATGCCTATGCCCATGCCACCGTTCATGTATATGCCACCTCCATCGTGTCCTGCTCCAGTTCCACCTGGTTGTCGTCAACCTCCGCCTCAGATGTGTTATCCACAGATTCAGAATCCATGCAGTCGTCCTAAAAATCCATGTGCAAATAACGGTAGCAGTAGTAGCAACGTTCCAGACATTCTTGTTCGCAGCGGTCCAGCTCTTCTTCGAATCCGAACGAACGATGGTGAAGCCGTAGCAGAGTATGGGAATCAAAATCAAGCTGGCAGGGGTCCATGTCCGAGAGATGAAAGGTGTGCGTATCCTCCAGTAGTGTTTTTGCCTATGCCTATGCCCATGCCACCGTTCATGTATATGCCACCTCCATCGTGTCCTGCTCCAGTCCCACCTGGTTGTCGTCAACCTCCGCCTCAGATGTGTTATCCACAGATTCAGAATCCTTGCAGTCGTCCTAAAAATCCATGTGCAAATAACGGTAGCAGTAGCAGTAACGTTCCAGACATTCTTGTTCGCAGTGGTCCAGCCCTTCTTCGAATCCGAACGAACGATGGTGAAGCCGTAGCAGAGTATGGGAATCAAAATCAAGCTGGCAGGGGTCCATGTCCGAGAAATTGGAATCCGCGCGACAACAATAGCTGTGGAGATCAAATGCAGCAACTTCCGCACCACCCATGCCAGCCCAGAAATAAAGAGCCTGACCCATGTCCTTGTCCCCCTCCGCCATGTGGAAAGGATGAGAACAACAACGACAACAGTTACATTCAAGCCCAACTTGTCTCCTGTGTCCAGCAAAATCCATGTTGCAGCCCGAGTCCATGCTACACTGTTTGTCAACCAGCGACGACGATCTGCTATCCCCCACCGTGTCACAGAACTTGTTATCAATCTGCTCCGATACCACTCGCACGACAAGGTATGAGTCTGGCCTCCTCGGGGTGGTGTAAGCAGAGGTGGAGAATGAGTGACTGCAACAAGTGCAGAGTGATGCAGTACTGTTGCAGCATCATGAATCGAAATATGCAGCCCCCGGGGCAGGGGCAGGGATGCTGTGATTGTGGACCAACGCCAGTGAATTGCTGTTCATTTGAAGCGCAAATTGCGGAACAGTTGACACGACAAAGTGAGATCAAAATGAAGCGACAGGAGAATTACAAGTCGGAATATTCGGATAAGTTTACGAGTCACTGGGAAAATGGGAGGATTAGGGAGGATGAGAGGTGCCAGAATAATATTGGCACACAAGGACAAAGTCGTCGTGCTCCTGCTTGTGCACCCACCTTTCAAGATGGGGAATGTCACGATAACGATGGGTGGGGGAGCGGTGCAGTGGCTTCCCACGTGTACGGAAGATGCTTGGAGGGAGGGTACGCCGAGACAACCATCTGCAGCGCCACCATGTCCTCCTTCTCCTTCAGAAAAGGAATGTGGTCCCCGTCCTCCGAATCAAAATCCATGCACGAGTCCAAAGAAGCCTTCCTGTCCGAAGGGTTTTTATCCGCCGAATCCATGCCACATTCCGAAGCAGCCTCCATGTGGAAATAGCGGTAACAGTAGCGGTAACGTTCCAGACATTCTTGTTCGCAGCGGTGCTGCACTTCTTCGAATCAGGACGAACGATGGAGAAGCAGAGGATGGAAATCAAGTTGGACAGGGAAGAAATTCCCAATGTCCAGGAACCTGTAGGGGTCCATATGACGACACAAATGATGACGAATGGCTTGCTGACGAATGTGGTAGGCGTATATGGTGCCCGAAGAAAGAAGGATAACGTGATTCCACGGAAGTGTACTATTGAGCTTTCACTAGATACCCCGGTAAAGTTTAAATTCTTTTTTTTAAATTGAGTTCGAGAAATTAAAAATGCTTCTGAATTCTCAGGACAAAGACGATTGCAAAAATACTAAAGGAGACGCAGACTCGAAGGCGCCAAAGAGCGAGACAAAACAAGAGAAAACACAGACAGGCCCTGAGCCGAACAAATCGAAGCCCAAACCGAAACCACCATTCAATTTCTGGGAAATGTTCAGCAGTGGAGGTCAATGGCTTCCTTATGGCGAGGGTGGGGCAATGATGTGGTGCCCTTATGGAGGCATGGGTATGGGTAATCAAAAAAAGTCGAGGGATGAGGATGACCCAAAAAAGTATATCGAGTTCTCACTGGATTACCCGGTTAGAACCTCTTGAAGTGAACCAATTAAAAAAACAATTCTCGTCGAATATCGTAAAAATAATTCATCTGAATCCCTTAGGACAATTGCAAGAATAATAACAAAAGAGATGCAGACTCGAAGATGGCCAGGGATTTTAAACCACCCGAAACCAAAATGAAAGAGGTGACGACCGGCACTGATCCTCAAAATTTTGATATGCCCAATGATCGCGAACGACTTGGAGGTGGACGAAACCTAACGTGTCAATGTCAACCAGATTATAGGGGAAATGAAAGAGGAAGAAACGATTATTATCAGGGCTCCTCAGGGAGAAATAGGAATCCGTACAACGACACCGAAATGCCCAATGATCGCGAACGACTTGGAGGTGGACGAAACCTAACGTGTCAATGTCAACCAGATTATAGGGGAAATGAAAGGGGAAGAAACGATTATTATCAGGGCTCAGGGAGAAATAGGAATCCGTACAACGACACCGACTGTGATATGGCCAATGATGGTGAATGGATTCCTGATGGCGAGGGTGGAGCTATTTGGTGTCCTTATTCAGGTGCAGGTATGGGCAATCAGAACCAGAGTCAGAGGAAGGAGCAGCAGATAAAGGATGACCTGGTGATTTCGAAGAAGTATATTGAGCTGTCACTGAATTTCAACGTAAGTTATGATAGAATCCGTCAAAACAATTTGGAAGGTCCCTGAAAATGAATAAAATTATTTCAATTAGGACAATGGCAAAGACTCGTGCAAAATTAAAGAGGGTGACTCTGGCTCGAAGAAACCGAAGGAATCGCCTTCATCAGTAAAATCTAAGGATTCGAAACCAAAATTGGAGAAAACTGAACCCAAATCTAAATCAAAAACAAAATTGAAAGCAACTTCTTCGAAACGAAAGGTCGGAAAAAAGGAGAAATCTCCAGGAAAAGTGAAAAACTCGCCGAGTAAAGGTCTCAAACCAGTAAAATCTACAAGTAAAACGAAAGCGCGACCTGTATCCCCCAAGGGAAAAGGAGGAAAAGGTGGCAAAGGTAAAGGGAAAACTCCTCCAGCTTCACCAAAGACACCTCCGAGAACTCCTCCAAAAAAGAGATGAACAAAAAAATACTAAAATAAATTCTTGTGATGTCCAATTAAATTCAAAATTGATTATCTTACGCCGTTCAAAAAGTCATTTCAATTGTATGTCATCAAAACGTTCACAATCCAAACCAAAGTGGCATCAAAGTAATTCATTTTAATGTCCCTATCCAGCACACCCATGTCGCCTACACTGAAGGCCAACCTCCTGCATGACTTCGCCTGCTTCCTTAAGTCCATGCTCACCACCTCATTTTCCCACCTCCTCACCAGACCCCGACTGGTTTCAAAAACAATTGAGCCAATATCGAACCAAAAGACCACTCCGAGCAAAAGAATTCCAACGGAAATGAGGGAAATGAGAAAAATATTTGGTCCAAAGTATTTGACCCTAACCCCCAAGAGCATCATCTCAAATCCGAGGACAATTATGATGAAGGCTATTGAGAGAAATCCACCGAGAAAGTATCGATTTACGCTTTGCATTCGTCTCATACTCAACTGAAGTTGACGGTAAATCCTTATTCCACGATGGGAATACTTCAAAGTGGACAGTTTCATGAGGGCGAGGATAAGTGTTACATTAAATGTTGCGAAAATCATTAGCGAAAATGAATAAACCCGAGAGAATTGCATTAACTCCCAGACAAAATGTTGAGAAACGTAGGACTTTAAAGAGTGGGTGGGATGTTAAGTAAAGGAATTTTGGTGGTACTACACAAACTACGATGAGATTAACTAGATCCAAATTCCCCATGTAAAATATCACTGGGAAAAGGATTGACGCGACCGTGGATTCCACCACATATTGGGTAAGACAAAATACATAACGCTTCACACATCTCTCCGACTTTCTTTGGAGACTTTGGCATTCCGGCGAGAATGGTAATCGTGGGTCTGGTCGCCCATTATTCATGCACAGTACCGTTAATCTTAAGGAATCCTCTATTTCCATAACCCAATTCACAGCGGAAATCAAGTCCTCACCGAATCGGATGACGAGGAACTCGTGACCCCAAGCTAGCTGAATGAATTGTAAAGTGAATACGAGCACCATCATTTGCTCAAGAGTGAGAATTTGCAAAGAGAACAAAGCTAGGAAGGGAATCAAGATGTATATGAAAACGCCGAAGAAAGACACCAATCCAAATGCCACAAAATAGGGAAATAGTCTGGTTTTTCTCCCATCCATTTTCCATTGTCCGGACTGGGAATCCCAGTAAGCCCAATAGGGCAACCTGAGAATACTGAGTTTTTCTTGGATGGAATAGACAGGACATAATAACGGATTTAACATTGTCACTTGTCCTGAAGCTTTGGTAAAAATAGTCAAATCAAGATCAAACAGTCATGTGATGTGCGCCGAAATTTTTGTAACAATTTAAAATTTCCTTAATTTGAAATATTTTAATGATGAAAAATACCTGCTCTACATTTTGGTAGTAAAGAAAAAATTGAAGTGGGTCGTGTTCTACCCACATGTTTACCAATTTTGAATAATTTTTTAAGCTTTTAACAATTTCAATTACGATTGATCAATTGTAGTAAAGTACATAGGTATTCAACTCAAATGATCCATAATTCAATATAAATGACATAATTTGATAAAGGATGGTTATGCCATGCAAGTTCTACTATTGCGCAAGAAGATTTGGTTGACTATCTAAAATTAATATCTGTGATTTAAAGTTTGAAAAACTAATTTATTTCATTTCAGACTGATGAGATGACTTGACATCAGTGAGCGTATACATACACGATTTCTTTTGTGGACGGAAATCACAAATAATTTTAAAAAGTGGAAAATTGGTTTCAAGATGACATGTTAACCGTAGATGAGTCCTCCGGTGGAACCGAAACGGGTGATTCCGGTATTGGCGCTGGCAGCGAAAGCGTTGTGGTAAGATGGGCCAGAAAGACGGGCAGCTGGGTAGGCTCCGTACAAGTATTGAGCGGAGGCGACGGCGATGACGGCCAAAACGACAAGGACCTGTGATCATTAAATCAAATTGAATTAATAAATGTCATTTGTGCTTGGTTAGATTTATATGTGGAATTTTTGGAATTAGGTGACTTACGTATTTGAACATTTTGAAGTTTGTTTTTTGGAGAACTTGAAAGTTCTGAAAGTTTGAGAAGGTTTTGATTTGTTTGTTGGAGGAATGAAATTGAACTGATGATGATCCCTGAGGCGAGAACTGCTTTTATACTTGTGATA
>JAHZMX010000107.1:0-21279 GCA_027743895.1 Seira musarum
GATCGAAAATGGGATAAAAGAGAGAGAAAATAATCTTGTTGATATGGGCTATAGATATAGTCTCTCATTCGAGCAGTTAGTCGAAGAAGTAAGTAATGACGGTATTGATTTGATTATATTTCGCTAAATTGGCCTTTGACAAAATCAACGAGAAAACTTTTATCGCCTCTCAAATGGCTTGGAACTTTTAATTATGCATTCTATTCAACGAGATTTTTCCTCTAATTTTTTGGGACCAATTGCAATTGTCGAATTTGCAATTTGCAAACAACTTTTTATTTTGGTCTAATGAAATCAACATGTCGGTTGTCCGATTGACTGGGGCAAAGTCATTAATTTTCATATCATTATCATCATGATGGATATACTTATGCAATTGCAATGTTAATGGAAAATGATTAGCGTGAAAAGTGAATGTGCTTTCAAAAAACAGAAGCCGAGCGTTGGTGGTGGTGGTATGTACTGATATCAATTTTATGCATCGTCTTCGTCCTGTCGTTGATTTATTCCGCCACACAAGTTGAGTCCTTCTTAATCTCAATTCTAATGTGAATGAAGAGTTGACTCGACTCGACTGGATTTTTGTGTGGTGTAGGTTATGTCTTATAAATCTGTCTGGTTAGATTTGCTCTGCTTTGATTACATTATGCATGGTATTAAAGCATGCAACCTGAAAAAAACTTCTTCTTTTTTCTTGGAGGGGCGATGAGAAAAAATGCATTATGGTTATTTAGTAGTGACGAGGTGATAACACGATACATCATTCCCAAATCGGCATGATATAAAAACATCTCGACATGTTCGTGTCAACAATCCATTCTCTCGGAGATGATTAATAGAGTTTTAATTGTTTTTAGTAGTGCCACATACATCGCTACTGATTTTTTATGTCCTTAAAAAACTTTTTTTTCTAGATCGATAAAAATGAATAAAGTTTTGGGTTGGGGTAACTTTGGACAGATATAAAATTGATCTCTCATCATAAACTTTTTTGCGGAAAGTTTGGCCAGTTTCAGCCTCCAGGGGTCCAAAAGTTGAAGGAAGCTACTCCATAATGCATACCGGTTCTATTTTTTTTCCAAAATTCATCGCAACCTAGGAGAAAAACTGACATACCTTAGATCACATCACCTGCTGAAAAATACATGAATGCAAAAACTGCATATATTTTTTCCCATGATTCTCTATTCGCCATCCATTCATTCTTTCCTCTGAGAAATAGGCAACCTGTGCAGTTGTAGTTGTAGTGCATTTGCAACAGAAGCAATAAAGAGATCACTCGTTTTTTATGGAACAACAAAAAAAAACAACAAAATAACACAGCGTATTCATCCACATGTTCATGTTCATACATCGCGTAAAATAAACACAAGAAAAAAAGGAAGTAAACGGAAGAATCAAACTTATTGTTTATTTTCTTGTTGTATTTCTTTCGTACACGAAAACTTAAATATGTCCAAATACGATACGATACACTCACTCGTTTCGATTTTCTATATAGCGTGTAATTTTTTTACTCCGAATATTTTATGCGATTTCTCATGAACTTCTCCCCTCCACTCTTCGAGAAAGTTTATTTTCCTGTAAAGTTGTTGCAAGGAAGAGGACCACGACGACGTCGACTTCGATGGGCACTCTCTTCAGTTCAGTTCACATCTCCCGTTAAAAAAGTAGGTGGGAAGTAGATTCATACACGTCTTTTATATGAAAAAAGAAAACTGAAAATGGTGATGGTGGACGGACCCGACAGACGGACGGTTGGTGAGGACGCACGTAATAATAATGGCCGGTCCATAGAGTTTTTCAGGCGCGCCATGCCATCATGATGATCTTCCCCGTTCCGTGATATGCATTACGTAGAAAATCCATGGAGGCAGCAGCCGCCACTCCCTAACGCTCATGAGAGTGCCTTGCCATGCCATTGCCTGGATTATATACAAAATGTATGCATTTTGCTTTTCTTCTCTTCTCTTCATGGAATGAAGCTACAAATACGAGTAGGAGCCAAAGAGCATAGAACAGCTACATTTTTTGTGAAGGGAGAAGAAGACACGGAGTGAAGAATGTATATACCTTCATATTACATTGTTGATCATCATCATATCATGATTCCTTTTGAAAAAGTTTGCTCTAGCTGTATCGTAATAATAAGACAATTGAGATACTCGTACCGATCGTGGTCCATGATGTGATATGAATGAAGTCGGGTATTTTCATACAATGTGCTTGCATATCCATGATTTTTAATAAACTGAACTGGAAAACCCCGTACATACATATGCACTTATACATGTATGCCTTCATACATGCTTACACATGCAAACATTTTTAGGACATCTTCGTCGTAAAAAATCTTTGAATCATGCAATGTTTTTGATCTCTCTAAAACGTAATCATCATCATGACTATGACCATCCTACATACATTTACTATCCATCCGAATCACGTACCTACTGATAAACTATGCAAGGCATGGTTTACTCTAGCATGACATGACATGCCATGGTTTTTATGCAACATTCATGAAAACTAGTTTTCTGACAATCTGGTACTTAAAGTCACAATTGACATTCGGTATTCGTGCCCAATGACCTCCACTCCACTTCATTTACAATCCAGTTGTATGTCAAAAGATGAGGATAAAACATCTACAAAAAAATCATGGGAAAGAAAAATATTATTTTACAATTACCTGATAAATATTAATTAGAAGCTGAAAGTTGTAAAAAAATGTAAGTTAAAATTCTTACATGAAACCAGGAATGTGGATCCAATCAAGCAAACAACCAACCAAACCGATGACGTAATGTAACCTCTTTAAAGAATCCGAGTCCGGCAGGTGTCAGCAAAAAATATATTTCCACGTCCACCGTATTATTTCATTTCTTCCACGGTATATATATTTTTGGACTTCCTTCTTCCTATTCCTCCAATCATCGCCAATCACGTCAAGAAAGTCATGTCAAGTCACATCAGATACTCGTTCCACTGATTGATTGTCCACTGCAAACTGAATGAATATTCACAAAAAATTTAGAATTCCACCTAATTTCACTATTTGTGTTACACACCAAAAAATGCACAGCTTTTTCCACGTTCCTCCGTTCGGCAATAACAATCTCAGTTTCAATCTCAAATCGCAACAAAAATAAATAAGAATGTAGCTTATGTGCCAAAAATTTCACTGTTTGTGTTACACACCAAAAAATGCACAGCTTTTTCCACGTTCCTCCGTTCGGCAATAACAATCTCAGTTTCAATCTCAAATCGCAACAAAAATAAATAAGAATGTAGCTTATGTGCCAACATGCACGGAGTATAGTTCGCCGTTTTACATGCGTTGCGTAACAAGTACACATACTTATATGTTTTTTTCACAGATTCACCGAAACTGTAAACAGTGTTTTTAAGAAAGACTTTTTCTTTGCAGAAGATAACCTGATCTGTTTTCACAGATTCCATTGAAGAATTAAAAAAACTCGGTTGTTTCTTCAAGTCGGTGCGAAGTAGGAACGCAAGCAAGACTCACTCACTCACTCCCACGAGTAAAGTAAATGTGAATGTAATGTAATGCACTTATCATCCTTTCTACATCACAATTCAGATCCTGCTGTTTCCCGTCAAACCAAACTGAAATCAAACCACGCCGAGGTATTTTCCGACTTCTATTAAGTAGGCAAGCAGGCGGACATGCACAATTATTAGAGGAATATATTGCAATATATTATTATCGTAAAGGAAAAAGAAGGGAAAAAATTACAATGAACCTGACTAAACTAAAGAGATTAGTTCTTCTTTGATCTCACTTATCCATGAAATGTATCGTATCACATCACATCACACACCTCCACATGCACGCAGCAAGTAAAATAATCTGTATTGTATTATCGCCTTTCAAGAATGAGAATACGAATGAGCTCAACTTGAAAACGAAGAGGAATTCACTGCGTGGATGAATGAGCAAACAGCTTTACTCAAACAATTCACAGATGCAAATTAGGTAACTTGCTATTCCTAAATGTAAAGTAAAGACTTTTTTGCTACTCAACTCAACCAAACTGACTTGACTGACTGACTGATTGTGATTATTGCATTCTTGAGCATAAACAAAAGTTTTGCTTTAGGCAGGAAAAAAATGAAGAGCACATCATCAAAAGCTACAGCTACGGACGGATTACATTACAACAGATTTGCTTTCTGATTCTCATTTTTGTATGAGATGAGATGAAGCGTAATAAGATATTCATAAGACGAAAATATTTGGATGATTATACCTTTGCCAGCTTATCCAAGTGAAGACCACTCACCGACTCACTCACTCGACTTACTGAACACAAATATCAATTTATCTAAGCAGCTTTTCCATACAAGATTTAACCAAATGTTCTTGTTCTTGTGGGCTGAGCTGATGGTAATTTAGCACAGAAAATGTGCTGAGTGAGTGACAAAGTAAAACGAAAGGCTAATGAACATTATACTTTATTATTATACCGTCATAATTACTCACACACTTTGTTCTTGCATTTAAAAACTCGAATCTTGAATCACAGAGGTTTAGAGCTCATTTGAAAAATGGGGGTATGATACCATAAAACACTGCACACTTTAAGACTAGCAAGGACTACACACGTGTGCAATTTTTTCATTTCTGTGAATGGTAAGGAATATAACACTATCACTATCACATCAGATCGACATCACCGACTTTTTAGCAAGTTGGATGTTGGATGTCGAGTGAGTGTGTGGTGTGGTGGTGGTGATAAGTGTTCTTGAACCTCTAATAAATTTTTTATTAAAGGCAAAATGCATGCATTAGTAATAGTAAGATGGTATCTCTTTCAGTCAACACTAACGCTAACACAGGCAAGGAAAACAGGCGAGTCAACAGAGTAATTAAATTCACTTATTATAAAACCTCTCCTGTGCTCTCTGACTTTGGCTTGGCTTCACTTCATTTCTTCGCGTGGTTGTAGTAGTTGTAGCTCACGCCAAACTCAAACCATGCCATTTAATAAGTATAAACGTAACACCAAAAAAAATCTCGAATCTTTCTTTGAAACTAAACACAAGAAAACGCAAGTGTAGTGAATCTATGGTACAAAAACTACAACTACAACTACTCTACTACTACGACAATGAGATTTCCTTGCTTACGTTACGATATTATGTAAACAAGTTTTTTTCCTTCTTATTCGAGCCAAAGCCAAAAAGAGGAATGTCTAGGCGGACGAACAAGTTTTATAAAGATTCTACTTTGCTTGCTTCATTTTTTTCCATTAAGTATATTGCATTAGTTTAGCCCTGGCATTATAAACACTGTTACGCTGTTATAAAGACGTAGCTGAGAACAATCTAGATTAATTGATGGCCATTTGGTTAAAAATATTAATGTAGCTAATGAGCTATCACAAATCACAATTTCCTGTTTCCATCTGAAACGTTGTGATACTTCTGCCTTCTTCAGAAGTTGAAAGATTTAATAGTAAATTAATGAATTTGTTTGATTTTTTTAATGGATGGACAGACAGACACATGGGAATTCATCTTGATTGGAAATTTACTCACCTATGTAATTATTGTTACATGGATAAAATGTTCTCCCATTCCATGTACTTACTTCATATGAAAAAGCAGTAGAATAAGAATATTGCATGTAACGTGTATTGTAATTGTAAAAACAAGATATCGAAATAAAGTGGAGAGATATGTTAAAATGCAGCATTTCTATTGCCATTAGATTCTTATATATTCTCATCATTAAGTATCATAATTATGTTGTTTTTGTCGATAAATGCGAATTCAAAAGGCACTAACCTTCTGCTACCGTACACACTTACCTAAGTATACCCGTACAGAGACTGAACCGAGACGAGCAATTGTAATGAAATAGCAGTGGATTGGTGCAATGCAACAAACAATGGCAATAATAATAGCACAAGTTTTATGAAAACAAGAAGTTGATTACAAATTGACCGAGTCATTTGCAATAAATTAGGGGAGAAATGACAGCTCTTACCTGTCTATAAAGCACTCACTTTTCTCCCTACGATTTATTTCGTGATGGTTTAGCTTGACTTGCATGAACCAAACTACGAGCACTGTGAACAGTTTTCTTGAACATGGGTTCATATCTTTTCACAATCAGACATGAACTTTGAAGATATTTTTTTCAAAACAGAAGCAGTAAAGTAATTAATACATGTAGACATGAATATGAATATGATTAACACAAAAAATTTCAAACGTGAAGAAACAGTGTTCAAGCTTCTTTGCTTTGGCATCGATATCATGACGAGTGCTAAAAAATAAATGTAATTTTTGTTTGTAGTCGTAGGCATTGCTAAATATTTTTGTAAATATTTTCTGTTCGTTCATTGAATTGATGTTGATAGTGAAAATTACGTAAACTCCCGAAATAGGAGTCCGCATTTGATGCATGGCTTCTCAGAAAACAATGACATCATCCAGATATCACGCTTTATCGTCTGACCCAATTTTTAAAAAATTCGAGGAAATTGATTTAAAAAAAATTCTTTGTACCCAAATCATTTTTTGTACTTTGATTTATTAAAACATTTACGACGCTCATGAACTATGTTCAATCACTTATTGCAGCAGACAATATGTAAATTGGATGCAAATGTTCTACGATAAAAATACCTACGAAAGTTAATGCACACCTGTTATGTAATATGATCTTTTGGATTTTATGACTCGACTTCTCAAGTCAGCCATGTCACGATCAAAACATTGCAATCAATTAAGAAAACGTTGTTTTTGTATTCGTGATTCATTAGTTTATCAATCAACAATTTTCCCTTTGTAATTTATCTCTGTTTGCTCTGCATATTTTGGGTACCTACGTGCGTTCAATTCGAAAATGAATTTTATTTGATGTTTAACTTTTTTTATAATGCATAAATTTTGTTTTTATGGCTTGAGATATCCAGAAAAAGTGTTACGAGACACTACTAGACAAGATTACCTTGAATGAGTTAAATTGCATTTTATTGAGGCGACAAAGGACATGTCTAGATGTCTACGATGAAATTTAAGAGGTTGAATTATCATGTGACTTGCTTGTTTTTTAAGACAAATTAATTTGTTCGACAGTCACGGATTGCATTTCTGAGACGGAGAGCTCAGACCAGAGAAGCACTGGAAAAGAGGAGCGTTTGTTTCCAGTCTAATTTAATACTTACTGTTCATCATTTTATCTAAAGCATTCTGTCACACAAAAAAAAATTCTCTACAAAATTCTCTTTAAAAAATTTAGTTTTGAAAAGTATTTTTTCGATGAAACTAAAACTCATCGCACTTAAAAGTCTAAAAAACACTTTAGGTACACAACCACAACTTCCCCCTCAAGGGAATTTCTCAAATTGAATGAGTTATGAATTAGTTTTTTAGCAAGTTTGTTTTGTAGCTCCATAAACAAGATTGGATGGAGATTAGCCATACCGTAAACCGATGTAAATCTTAATTATTTAAAGTTTTTTTCTCATTTCCCCTCTGTTTTCGAAGTTAACAAAAACATTTGTTCCAGCATAGGTACATAACGTGCATTTATTTTTAGGTATGTAATTTTTCGAAACAAAAAAACAGAATGGAAATGCAAATAATTTCTGCGCTAAGGAGAAAAAATATTATTGCTTTTCTCCCCAATAAAGTCTGGAACAGTATTTTGTTTAGTAAAAAAATAATAATTTATGGACTTTTTCCAAACTTGATAATTTTGCAAGTAAAATTGCTACGGCTTGCGCAATACTTTGAGCAAATGGTGCAGTATTCGTGGTGGTGTAAGCAAGAGCCGCAATGCAAAATAGTATTCGTCGTTGTCGTTGTAGTTCGTAGTATTTTTATCGCTTCGTCTGGAAACTAGAACTTCTTGAATAAAAAATGCGTGTTTCTCACTCTCCCATTGTGTATTCCAAGTGAGATATAACCGATCAGATCCAGTTGTGGAAAATGTTTCATTTCATTTTAAAAAATCAAGGACTTGTTCAGTTCACGAAAAAAATGAACATGAATAATTTATATTTAGGAGGAAGTCAAAATATCTCATGTTCTGTTCTTTTTTTTGATATATGACACCAATAACGTAGCACTATCGTAAAACAAAAGTAGTCGCATATTCAATATTCTTGTGAAAAAAGAAATATATTACGTCTAATCCTTGCTTTTTTTCTCCCCAACTTATTTATCGCATCCGATTTGATTCAGATTCAGATCCTTACAAATTTCTTTTTTTTCTCCAATTTCATTAGAAAAAAAGGAAGAAAAGAGACAGATTGACATTTTCTCCGCATTTCCACAGTTTATCACATATCACATGAGTTTCCAGCTCAACTCTTACAACTCAAACTCACCTTCATTTCCTTTTCGAATGAAAATGACTTGCGAAAGAGTACGAGGAAATGATTGTAAGGCGTGTCTGACAGAAAACCAATCAGGATTAAATATTTCACAGTTGCCTTGACTGAGTGAGTGGTGAGTGGGCTCATTCAACTCATTCTCTTTCTGAGACAGAGTGACAAGCCCTCGATAAATTGATATGGGGACATGTTCAAGCTCATGTCATGTCTTATTTTTATGAGGACATCTTTCTCCTTTCCTCCTGGATGGAATGATATGATGTCCACTCCAATCCAATTCACGAGATAACCACAATCACAATCTCCTTCTTTTTTTACCGTGTCCACCCATTCAAGTTGATGAAATATTCTGGAGCAATCCATCCAAAAAAACACTTTTTTCCACTCATCAAAAAAAAGCAGACAAGAAGGGAAGGACATTGTATTATCTTTCCTACTTCTTCTGTGTGACTTGTCGTTGTCTTGTCATAAAATCTCATGAATTCTTCCGAGTCGACAAGAATAAAGAAGACGAACCAATTTTTTGAAATCAAGAAATCCTACAATTTCCTACCCTCTTGAATCGTAGAATTAAGTACAAGTACAGCACGGCTGAAGAAAAGAGGAAGAAGACGGAAAACTCATAAAAAACTACATAGAAATTCTAGCAAGAACGACTCGGTCGCTACTACAAAATACTTTTCCCAACCTTAAAAAATCCTACGATATTTTTACAACCAGAATTTTTTTGAGGGCTCCTTTCCAAACTCCAGAGCTATGTGATGTCCTCGTCCTCTCTTCTTGTGATGAAATCCACAGGACTTTTAATATAATCCTATTTTTATACAACTGGAAAATGAGAAAGGCATTCGAATTCCGTCTCTCGAAAAAAGGGAGAAAAAATCGGACTTGGAGCCAAGAAAAAAAAGTGGAATGAAAAGTATAAAACAAGAATCAGAAAGAAAGTATTCAGTCCAGCGGAAAATAAAAAAAAGCTTCCAGGTTTTTTTTTCTTCTCAGTCATGCCAACCCAGTACACTAACCAATTTTTCTAAGAAGTTCTAAAAAAATCCCCCGAAAAAGTTTTTCAAAACTAAAAATTCCCCGCTTTTGTTTGAGGTACATAAGATGTGATGTAGGTATTACAATGTAGGGTTACACTAGATCATTTTGAGAAATGAATAAATGGATGTATCTAATCAATTCAAAGCACTATATATTCTTTTAAGGGGGCGGTATGAAAATCACAATCACCACACAAATTTATTCATATAAAAAAACCTTCTTTGGCTTCGCTTGCCATTCATGCATGCATATTACATTTTTTTTCTATTATTCTAAAAAGCATCCATTGTAACTTTTTTTGTAAAAGTAAAAGACTATTGAAGGTTACATTTCACTTCCTTCTTTCAAGTTTCATTTTACTTGCCATTCTTCTCCCACTCTTTGTTCTGAAACGATAGGTTGATGATGCAAAAAGAACTCGGAAAAATTTTCATCTTTTCTAGTTATTTTCTCTCTTTCTGAATTTTATCGCTTTCGCTGCCTTGCTTTTTTTCGGATTGTTTCCCACCAGAATTTCATCTGAAACTGACTTCGACTTTCCCTAGGTATTGCACACAACAGAAAAGCTAGTGGAAGTAAGGGAAAGACCCAGAGCTCAGTTCATGTCACGATAGCTATTTCAAAAGGATAGAGAGGACTTTGTTTTAATGCATGTCAGTCAGCTCTCTCCCTGTGGGGAAAATCCAAATTAAAGTTGGTTGCTTCTCGCGTTACTACAGCTACATCTACGTCACATGATAAAGTTATGATTATGGGATTGAGATTGAAAGGGAAGTATGACTAAAATAACTTGAGACATTCAGACATATAATGAGTCGTGTTTGTTCTCTTCTTCTCTACTCCCCCTTCCTTCCTCCCGAATTCACTGGAACTGGAGTCAAAGTTTTTTTTAGTCCATGTTAAGTTTGTATGAATGAATGGATGAAATGAATGGATTATGTATGCATGAGCCGATTAGAGTTTTGAAACTTGAAACATGGCTTTATTTTAGCCACCAAGTCATGCCACAGCCAGGGGTACTTTCTTTTTGTGGCGTTTGGTCAAAGAATTTTTTTTCTGGAACAAAGTACAAAGTACAAACACCATGATTATCCTTTCTCCAGTTTGGCCTGGCCTGGTCTGGACAAAAGTTTAAGTTAACTCAATGAAGAAATAGTTGTGTGGTGTTGGGAAAACGGTGGAAGGAAGAAAAGAAAAAAAAAGTTGAAAGTGTGGTTTGGGCTGTTAGGCCAAGCCAGGCCAGGCCAGCCACAATCCAATTCAATCCAAAGCCATAGCACACCACACCACAAGGAGAAGGAAACTTGAGAAAAACTTTTTCTTTGTATGAACTGATAGTTTTTATACACTAGTCCTCCATGGCCATTTTATTAAAAACTTTTCTTCCCTCGAATAAGAATCTATGTGGACATAGAAGTCTAGGCTAGGGTGGTGGTAGTGGTTGTAAAGAGAAAGAAAGAGGAGAGTAGAGAGCAACAGCCAAAAATGTGTGGAAAGTTAAAAGATGAAATGTTTTAAAAAGGAGAGGGGAAGTCGTTATCATTTGGATCGAGAGAGAAAGAAAAGCATCGAGTTGCAAACAGGCTTTCCCTCAAAAAGGAAAAGTAGTTTTTGTAAAGGAGAAGTTATATGGATGGATAATGTTTTGACTTCCCTGCTTCTACTCTCTTTTTACGCCTCTTCCAGAAAAAATAAGCATCGTATCATCTCATCTCGTGGAAAATGATGATACTCTTTCCACCATGTACATACCTACTTATAAGTTGCTACTAGAATGAGATGCCATGTTAAGGGGAATCTTAGTCCCTCAGCACTTCACCCATGCCAGACTCGAAAAAAATCGAACTCAACTTGGTCTGTGTGGCAAAAGTTGGACCCGTGTGGAGTTTCCAGTAATAAGAGTAAAGCATGAAAAATGAAGTAGCAAGGATTGTTCTTGTCAGCTGGTCATAAATGTGTTCGTGACATGTCATTCCTTTTTACTATTGGGAAATTCGCATCATGTGAAATGGCACATTTTCTCCTGCGCTACATGAATACATAAAAAAATAAATATCCGGATTGGTTTGGTATGTTACGAAACAAAAAAATATTTTTTTATGAAGTCATATCAATATCCATAAGCCATGCATGCTGTGCTGCAAATAATGATAATGATTATGACTCTTCTCGTGTGTTTAGATTTAATTAGACTTTTGCCTTTGGCTTCATGTTCCACGCAAAAAAAAATCAAGGACCACGACCAAACTAGGCAGCTATCTGCAGCTGCAAAGTCACATCTCGAACGGTAGAGGTGATTATCATCATTCCAAGAAGAAATTAGAATACCAAAGAAATTTATCTCACACACAAGTGGATAAAGAGGATAAAAGGTAGTGTTTCGCGTCACCGACACAAAAATTAATCATCCACGATTGACTAGGTTTCCCTTCTTTCTTTGACGTTGCAGTTGCATTGAACTAATTCTAATTCTCTTGAAACCTACCTTCTTACAATCTTCATCTTCACACATATTCCGCTATCTACAATCTACAATTTTCGTGGAAGAAGATGAAAATGAGAAAATCTTTTTTTTTCAAGGTTTTCCTCCTGAGCTCGAGTTCAGATTTGCAATTTAAATTGCATCTCAGTTCAGTTCAGTTGAATGCAGTGCATTGCAATGTGGAGGTGGTTGGTTTGGTTTTTGCATGTATCTTTACCGTTGAATAAATGTAGGGAAGTGGAGTAGAGTAGGGATGCAGATACTCAGGATGATTATTTTGTCAGTCAGTTGCAGGTTGCAGGGCTTTACCCTCCTAGTTTGTGTACATCTTGTCAAGTGAGGGAAAATGAAAAATGACTTTGCTTAGGCTGATGATAAATCGAGACAATTACCTCGACTTCTTCTTCATCTCCTATGTATACAGCAACGATTACAAGAGAAGTTTGAGTTCACCAGCCAACAAACCGTTTATCTTCCTAAGGTGCATTCTTAAACTTGGACTTGTACTACTAGCAAAAATATAAATATTTTCCTTCCTGTTCAAAAAATGACAAATGAATTGCAAATCGAAGGGAAATGCTCTATAACACCAGAGAAAGACTAAGAAGGAATTTTACCGTTCCCTCCAATATTTTGGTTGACAAGGGAATCCCTTAGACTAGTCAAGTTCCCATTTTTCTATATCATTTTAGATTGAAAAGTTGGATCATGGTCATGAATGACCACGTTCTGGATCATCCAAACAAAGTATATATTTTTAAACTTCCAACTTCCCGTTTAAAATTCAACCGGCATATAAGTACGACTATCCTTAGTAAAAAAAAAGTGAACCCAAATGTACCAATATTTTCATTATTAAACCCTCTTCTATTTTTTTCGCCACCGTCATCATATCCTATTGCTTACTTATGTTATGATGACCGTGCCCAGGCCAGGGAGAACATGCTCACGATCCCAATCACAATCATGAGGATGATCATCATAGTTTACGGCTGAAACATACACACGTTCATACACACAAACATGGATTCTTTTTCATTTTTATCTTCGTTTCACGAAATGGAAGATAGAAGTACATGCATTGAATCCATAATAAAGATTTTTTTCTCTCCTTTTTTGCGCTCACTCGTATAAGCACAATTCATATAAAAAGATCATAAATATACTTATGGGATATGTGGATCTCTTGTATAACTCCAATTCAACTATGCTAAACAACGAAACAAGTTCCAGAGACCATTCAAGCCAAACCAAAACCAACCACCCAACCGACCGTCAGAGTTAGACCGACCCGACTTTTATTTTTGTGCAGACAAGACAGACTCCACAAAAATCATCATTCTTTTTCTCTCTTCTTCTACTTCTCCTCTCTTCATTTTATCTGGTATCCTCATCCTCTCCCTCACGCCATTCCATTGCCACACAACACAATACAATGCCATGTAAGTAAGTAAGTACGATAGGATGATTATATGATGCTCAAGGCAAGTGAAACAGGGAGCAGTCGAGTCGAGTCAGAGTCGTCCATCTCAAAATGAAATGCTCCAACTTTCATTGGATGAAGATAGTCATGCATTTCATGAGAAAAATCCCCTTGGAAAAAAATATGCTTATATATTTCATGCGCATTTGCGATATTATTTTGTACATTACATCACATCCACATCACACCCGCTGTTTCAACATTGTTTCACCATCTCGTTTTCTTGAAAGAGAAAAATCATGGATTTTTTTTATTTTCCTAACAAATACTTATAATGAAGGTGTTTCACCGTAACCGGTGACAGTTGTAAGGACACTTCATTTTCCTCATTGACTAAAAAAGAATGTATGGATGAATTTGAGTGTCACACGCACTTCTCGGTATGCCAACAAACGATGCTCAACTTAACTCATCTCATCTGCATGAATACCCTATTCCCCGGAGGAATAATCTCCCTTGATCCTTCGTTAATCTCAGCTGAAATCTCACTTAATGCGGTTTCCCTACTCTCACAGTTAGGCTTGTGTATCACGTAATTCAATCGAGAAGACTAAATTCAAAAAAGTAATCAAAGAAGACTTAGAGATTCAACTTCATCTTTGTAAATGTATGAAAGGCATAAAAAACTCCAAGAACATTTTTTCCTTTCCTTCCGTTTTCCTTTACATCGCAACAACTTAGACTTCAACTTTATTCCCCCACTTGTTTCTCCATCCGTTCCGTTCCATATCTTTCTTTCTTTTTTCCTGTGTGCATGCAGCTGGCTTGGCTTGGCTTTGGTCTTTTGGATTCGGATCGAATTGGATGTGATGACGATGTAAAGTCTACACATTGCGTAGCGAGATCCAAGGAAAAAACGAGATAATGGTTCTTTCTCGTGTGCTTTTTCTTTTTTTTACATCAATAAATATTGATCCTATCTTTCATCCATTCGGAAAAAATCTATGCTAGAAAAGTTTTCCCAGTTTTTCGGGAACACTTGTTACAGTGGAAACACACACATGAATGTAAATACATATTCCATGGATACACGGGAAGTGAAGAAAAAGTAATTGGGTACATAATGAAAGAAAAAGATATTGTGAAACAATTTCTATGAAGGACACAACCAAGTCAAAGGCAAACGTCCGACGTGATTGTGATTATCCTTGAGAAAATAATGTTTCCCTGATTGTGAGACTTTGAATTGACACGCTATTTATATGCTTAAGCCCGCTAAAGTGGAATGANCGGGAAGTGAAGAAAAAGTAATTGGGTACATAATGAAAGAAAAAGATATTGTGAAACAATTTCTATGAAGGACACAACCAAGTCAAAGGCAAACGTCCGACGTGATTGTGATTATCCTTGAGAAAATAATGTTTCCCTGATTGTGAGACTTTGAATTGACACGCTATTTATATGCTTAAGCCCGCTAAAGTGGAATGAGTAATGATGATGACTGAATGAGACAGCTATTTCACGACAATAATGCAAGCAAGGGGCTCAACTCAACTCGAGGAGGCAAGACAAGACAAGACAAGGCCAGGCCATGTCGAGTGTCGAGTCGAGGAACTTTTTAAGCCTGCTCGGTCGGCACACGTCCGTCACTCAAGCAAATGAGGACTACGCCACGACTTCTACTACGACCCAACCAACTCGATGGTGTTAGCACATTATTATTGCCTGACTTGATGCGGATATTATTATGCTTTTCTTTTGATGTGCAATGTGGATGCATGTAAGGAAATAATGAAATCAGGAGCATGGAACATAATAGAAGCATAACATGGATAATAATTTTGACAGGAATTGGTTTTGCAAAAGTGGATTTGTTTTTATGTTTATCTGCAGAAAGCTCATTTCAAAATCAGTTATTGCATGCACCCTCTCGTGTTGTGTACCTTGTTCCATTTCACGAGAGAGGAATGAATGAGGTGTAAGCTTTTTGCAAACATCATTCATTTCCTATTGTATTGCTATTGCAGTTGCTCCACATATATTTTTTAATACCTTTCCTTACACAAACATTTTGCCTTGCGTGGTGGCATGGATTTCGTTCGGTTCGTGACTCAGCAATTTTGCGATCACATCACATCACCTTTGTCTACTCAACTTACTCTAATCCAATCCACTCACCCACCCTGCTTGTTTCCTTTTTTTCAAACCACGTGAGCCAATGCATTTTTTGGTGGTAGTGGTTCTTCTACTTTTGCAGATGTTTTAGGATTTTGCAATTTTCAAAAAGGGAAATGTCAAATAAAAATTTTTTTCTCTCACCGAAAATGAAGTTGTTGTTTTGTTGGTTCATGTCCTGCCACCGTTGAAACGGAGACAGGTTGTCACCTTTTTTCCATTTCAAAAATTCAAGTTCCTCCAATATTTAGTCCAGTCGAGTCCAAGAAGAGCACATCGTCTATTTTTAGTCACTGAAATGTATACAATGACAAAAAAGAGTGTTGTTCTGTTGTTGTGACACGTTTCCTGAAGAACAAGTTCTTTTCTTTTTGAGTTGAGCAAACACATCTTTTTTTCTTCCTTCTTTGAAAATGGAAAAAAGATGTTTGTTTGTCCAGAGGAGAAAATCAGGATGTCAGGACAGGAGACAGACGGATGGAATCAAAGAACAAAGTCAAGTCGAGTCAAGTCAAGTCACCACCACAATTCCAATTGTAATGCGAACACTCTTGTTTTTTACATCTCCTTTTTTTGATACTCACTGACGGACTGACTGTTGAAGAGGAAAAAAGAAAAAGGACATGGGATGTGATGATGAGAGCGCAAATATACAAGTTGGAGTGGTCTGGTCTTCTCTCTGTCTATTTTCTTGACTTTAGCTCTCCTTTTCCTATTTTTTGTCTCACCCGACTACAACTACTACCGCTTTTAGCTTGTGCTTGTCTTATGTTTGCTTCTCACTTTTATAAAATATCTGTGTGTCCGTGTGTTTGCTTACAACCAAAGGCATGCAATCGCAATCACAATGCATGATAGAGAAGAAAAAATGTTATATAGCTAAAATGGTAGAAGCGAGAGTAAAAACTCGTCGTCGTTGTCGGCGGCGGAAAATGTCTTTTTGCTTTTGGTGCAATCCAGTCCAGAGATCCAGACAAGACGAAGAAGAAGCATAGCAATGGAAACCAGCACTCAACAAAAAGCTCTCATGTAGTAGTCCATTTAGATATGCATATGTGTAAGTGTGCGTCTTCTGTGTACACAGCCTACAGACGTACAGACACAAGCCAAGAGAAGAAGAAGAAAAAATGAAAATACTTTGTGTTTGACTTTTTCCAGTGTAGCTGGAGATATAGCTGGAAAGGAATATGTGTAAGTGGAAGCAGTCGAGTCGACTTGATAATAGTACTGTACTGTACACACACAAAAAACGTCTACTTTTTCCTGGTTCTGGCTTGGCTTTTCCATAGCACTCACACACTCGCACAACCTTATTCTCCTTTTCTCCATCAAAATTGAGGGAAGAAGAGAGAGGGCAAGGCAACCCGTGCTTTATCCAATTTTATCCGCAGAATCCACGGGATTGGTAAAGGGAAAGTGTCGTTACGTTGCGTCCTTAGCGCCAGCCACCACCACCATCATTCCATTCCAGTTCCAAAATGTAGAAACCTTTTTTTTCATATAAATATCACACTGGATATTTTTTTATATAGAGTTTGAATAGAAAAAAAGTTTTTTGTAATTTCGCCCTCCCTTTTAAAAAGGAAGAGAACCCTGCCAACTTTTTTCCTATGTAACTTTCATCCAAAAAAAGAAGAGAAATGTATGAAGATAGTAAATGGTGGTAGTTGGTATATCGATGATGATGATGATGTTGAAACAAGTGTAGAGCTCCACAGAAGCAGTAGTAGTAGCAGTTTGCAGTCACAGACTTCTCAAAACGCAGGAAGCGAGAATAAGAAAAATCGAGAAAAAGCCCGGAATAATCGTCTTTCTTCTCCACATACTTACTTTGTGTTTTCTCCACCAGTTCACTCACTCGAGTCGGAGTTTTTCAGTCGCATTTCACCATTTTTATGTACTTTTTTTCCTCCCATCTAGAGCCTCAGTATGGTTGTTCTATTTCAGGAGCAGCATGTGGTTCAGCAATCAAGTCAACTTTCTTTTCTATCTGTAGCATTACACTCTTACGCTGTTTAAAGAACCATTTTTATGTACTTTTTTCCTCCCATCTAGAGCCTCAGTATGGTTGTTCTATTTCAGGAGCAGCATGTGGTTCAGCAATCAAGTCAACTTTCTTTTCTATCTGTAGCATTACACTCTTACGCTGTTTAAAGTAGACTTTCTTTTTTATTCCTAAATACTTCCACTGCTGCTGCTGTGATACTTTTAGTGTAAAAGTAATAATAAAAGCACTTGTGTTTAAAAAAAACAAATGCATTTTTCTGTGTTATTACATTTTTTCCCTTTTAAAATAGGAACAGTTTTTACTTTTAAAATAATATCACATCACAAAATCTTCGTTCATTCCCCCTTCTAACAATTTCTTTTTTTCTCTCTGAGGATCATTGCAGTAATAAAGTTGACGTTGTCTTAAGTAATTTTTTACTGCTTTTCTTTCTTTCTTTCTTTCTTTTTTTCTCGAGCTAGTGCTCCTCGTAACTACAAACGTTTTGCATAATGTGATAAATGAAGACCCACAGATTTAACAGAAATGTACACATTCACATTCATATACAGATGGAGATAATAATCTGAAGAATCTGTGCTGTCGCGTTGATAAACCCTTTAGAAATCTCCAAGAAAATCCGGAACACTCAAAGAAGGGATAATAATTTGGCATTGAATTATTCTATTTTTTTTACTTCACACTGGATTAACTAGATTTCATGAAGAGTTGAGGAAAAATTTAGAATCGCTATTACTGCTATATTTTTTGGACGTGTTGTTGTTTCGTCGCCGTCAAAAGTATGTCTGGTCTCGGCTAGTCATTTTTTCCAAAATGTCCTTTTTTGTTTTGGCACGGGCCATAAAAGTCCCCAATAAAGCAGCACGTTTTCTAATTTTGTCATAATATAGTTTTCAATATTTCTTCATAACCTTCCCCATTCCATGCAATTACGCAACAATATCTGTTGTAAAAGAAGCACTTAAAAACTTCCTAAATGCTCCATATTTATTGTTTTCTTTACACGAGTCAACATGACTCTCCTAATAAGAACACAATTTCCTCTGTTGAAAAACAAAATTACACTCTAAACTCATGCGAAGCAATGCAACTACCTATCGAGGTAAGTTTTTTTACTAGGTCCTTAGTTCAGTTCAAAACTTTTTTGAATGTGGATCCATGTTTTGTGAAATGTAGTTGTTAGCACATATTATCATTTCCATTTTAGAACAACCTCATTTGACTCACAATCACAATCAGACTCGAGCCTTGTTGAACAATGCAATGGAGCATAAAAATGGGGAATAATGAAATGAGAAACTCTTTCCAGAATCCGAGTCCACTGAAGTATGCATGAAATAGATGTAAAAGTAGAATATCCATTGCGTCAAGGTACACTTTACATTTAAAAAAATAAAAGTCTTTATCATCAACGTATAAGGTTTCACCCCTTCTTATCCACGCAAACGAATGGATTGACCATTTTAACCATGTACAGTCAAGACTCGATATAACGTCCCTACAAAATACAGATTGAGTCGTCATTCCATTTTCCTTAAAACAATTTAATTAAATTACTAATTTCGACTTTCTTTGTAACAAAATACGTAATCCTATTTTGCACAACGGATTTCTGAAAATCAAATGTTTCGACAGTTTAATTTCAAAACAAGTTTTAGTCTTTAACAAAATTATTTATAAACTTAATTATATAAATTTGTTTGGTATATCGAGCTTAGACCACTTTTTCCGCATCCACAAAGGCCAGTTTTCCTATCGTATTATCACATCACGTTATGAAAAAAATCTTGAGGCAGTAAACAAGACCCTAAAGTTTTATAATATGAGGAGTGGAATGGAAAAAAGAGGATACCTTTTAAAAAACAAAAGCATTATGTTATGTACACTTTTCCTAGAGATAATACAACAATGATAGGGTCTCTTATTCAAAAGAGAAAAGTTAATATTTTATTTTCCATGGAGGTTGTTGAGTTTCGTTGAGCCGACTATGAGCCAAAGGTATACAAAATATATCATTTGATGAATAAATGCAAACATTGTTGAAGCTGAATAAGCTCTTTCTCTTCTTCCTCCTTCTTATATTAAAAATGGCAAGAATATAATTTTATGAAAAGAAGAAGCGAAATAATAATAGGAAGCGAGAAGAGGAAGTGAGACGAGGACGAAGAACCTTTTCGAACTTCAAACAGGAAAAGCACATCCACATCATCATGATCATCTTCATCGTCGTCGTCATCATCATCATCAACATCATCCGTACATAGTATTTTTTTCGGAAAAAAAGTGCAAACTATGAAGGAATAAGAGATACACGTTAAGTTGAGTGGAGCGAAATACTTTTAGTGTAAATATCTGGCTTGGCTTGGTCGTAATATCAAAAAAAGGAATGAAAGGAGCAGCAAAGTTTTTAGAACCACTTCCACAGAACCACCACTACTACCACCACCACTACCATTTTTTCGTCGTATCGTATCGTCATAATAATATAGCGAAAAAAATAGAGGAAGAAGAAGAAGAAGAAGAGCGAGCAAACGAAGAGCTACATGGAACGGAGGAGAGAGAGAGAGAGATCCCCAAATTTTGAAGCAAATGGCCAACTATAAATCCTAGCAATAAATTTTATTACCCCCTCGTCGAGCTCACTGCCATAAATAACGCACCTAAAAGTCAAACGCCGCGAATATAACCTTTAACCATCATAGAATGGAAAAAAAGGAAAGGAAGAAGAAGGGAACGAAAAGCGAACATAATAGAATGCGAACTGACTACAACATTCTGTACTCTGCCTCAGATCCTCTTGCCTTTGCCTTTTTACGTTCCTTTTTTTCGGGAAGTGGAAAAAGAAGAAAGAAAGAGATAGATATTATATTATGGCCATGGCAATACATTTTTTTTTCTCTGGGTACTACAGATACTGAAATAAATACATGCTCTTTTGGTTTTCGTCCCTCTAAATATTACGGTACTCTCATAAAAAGTTTTTTAAGCTTTTTCTCATATTTACATGGGAAAATAGAAGGACCGATCTGTATCAAAAGAAAAAGTAAAACAGCGAAAAAAAGGCACGACATTGTAACTGTAGTGGCGGTAGAAGTGGAAGTGGCAAAAGCACCAGCAACAGTGGCAAGCTACATCAAAGGGTATAACATAACAAGATGTAAAAAGGATCCAAAAAGCTTTATAATTTCTTTTTTTTTCTGGAAGAAGAAGAAGCAGAGTAAAAAGGAATCCTTTTTTATGGATAGTAATGTTGTATGTTCTACATACCAAAAAAATAAGGACTTCTTTCAAGATTGTGATTCTGATTCCAAGAGATTTTTTGGCAGTGCATTGCCTTTGCAAAAGAAAAAAAAAGGCAAAAGAAGGTTCCATTTTTTATAGGAGATGTGGGCGACTAAACCTTTTTCACCCGGTCTGGAGCTACAGTATTGTCTTCATATCTCGACTTGTTTGATCATTGAAACGGGTACAAATTTAAAGTATTAAATCAATACTCATAATTTCGACACAAAGCATGTTATGCAGAAATTCTAATTTTATAAAAAATTTAAAATAATTCCCAATGAGATGCTGATGTATCCCAAAGGTTTAACGAAGGAAAGTTTTAAAATCCAACACGCATGATACACTTGAGTAACCACAAAATGAAATACAACCAGACCTGAAATTGAAACAAACTTTATGCACTAGTGGTATTGTATTGTATAAGATTTATTCAAGTGTTTCACAATTTCAAGCAACAACAAATTCGCAAGATTTACAAATTGGAACA
>JAHZMX010000108.1:0-17316 GCA_027743895.1 Seira musarum
TTGGCGTTTTGTTTTCTACTGTGAGAACATTGACGTGTTCGGAGTGTCCCGCACACAAGTCTACACCTTCCTGAATGAATTGCTCCACCGCCTCCCAAACCTCAAGTTTATCGACGTTTGTTTCAATAACCTCGAATTCTAAGAAGATGGATCCGAACGAATCGATGAATCCCTTTTGAGCCGACAACCTTTTCCAAATCTAACTGCCCTGGAGGGTGTCCGATTTCACTCATTGAGTGAGAGTGAGCTATTTCCAATTTGTGACGGGATCATAGCTTCAAATCCTCATGTCAAAAGTTTTTCTTTCTGGCAAAATGGAGATGATTTTGATTACTTTAAGTCCCAACCTCGGATTCAATCATTGGAACTGGAATCATGCATGTTTTCAGAAACAGACTATTCAAAGATTTTGAAGGCGCCAAGGTGCAACTGGAATCTGAAGAGGATGGACATTGATGAACTGCCTGATGGGTCAACGCTGGGTGATCTTTTCAATTTCCTGAACCATTTCCCAACTTTGGAAATTCTTTTGTTGGAGGACGTTCGCATTATATTTGGTACGGAACATGTGGACTACTTGCGGCTTCCTAATCTTCGACATTTTGGGATTGTAATATCAAGCATCGATATGAATCAGTTGCCGGATGGAAAGGACGTCCAGTTCTTCATGTCCTTCCAATTTCTCATTCTCTCCAGCAACCTTCAGTCAATCTTATGGTTTTCCTCCGAGCGGCTCACGAATCATCTACGTGGCCATGTGAAGAAATATGAACGGGAGAATCCGGGAACAATGCTGGATTTTGGTGGAGGATTCGAGGATTTGACCAGCTCCAATTTGTGGCAAGCATTTCCAAGCCTTGAGCGTATTCACGTGAAAATCGAAAAGAGGAAGAATGAAATCTACCGGAGGAGGACACGCTCCTTGACTAGTTAAATCAATATGAATCTTGATCCATTATTATGTTTCCTTTTTACATTTTACTTTTCTCAATTAATAAAATAATGTACATCAGAAAGTAGATCACGCTTATAGTATATTGTTTCTATAGCTATTGCCAAAATGAATTTTCGTAGCAAATGTTCTTCTAATTTTATTTACTCATCTTATTTATGAATTTATCGGCAAATTCTTCTTCAGTTTGTTTAGTCATGCTAAAATGAAATGAAGTCAATTAATATTATTTACTGAATACATAATAAGTATGTACCTACTTTCTATTCTGATGTTCTTATCGAATTAAGTCAAAGAATGATGATGAGGAATGTCGCTTAATAAAAAAGCAAGAACAATAGAATTGGAGTATGCTTATTTCATTCCATTAAAAAACCGTTACTTTTTCATGCAGTTATGAATTGATCTTCATAATTCGACTCCCTTACGAAATTCCATTGAATTTATGATAATCTAAGAAAGTACGAACAAGTAGATAGCTCGGAAATAGTTTCGTAAATTTTTGGATTTGATATCCATTAAAGATTTATCTTGCCTGCATGTCAGAAAGCTTTGAATTGCTGGAAATCAATCATTAAAAATAACCACGGCAGACAGTAGTCTCGTCCCGCTAATAAATAATTCATTCATAGCTTGACAATTCCTCTATTAATGTTCTGCATAAATCGAGGATCAGAATTGAATTAAAAACTGATAAAACAGTAGTAGTCACGTAGCTGCACCTACGATGGAACAACCCGACCTGTTTATCAGGGATTTAAACGCTTAATGTTGCAAAATATGTGGCGTGGGTAGATATGATGAAGCGCCAAGTGAATTGACTCAACGCTTGGTTGTGACCGTTATTTTTGAAAACTTTTTTTGTGAAGATAAAATAAACACCTTCTAATTGAGCTTAGTGTTTGGAAAAATGCGTTAAAAGCCTATGAAAAATCATTTCCTTCATATACCACTTGATTCTGAACAAAATTTGGGGATTTCCATGTTGTATTTACAATTTTTTCAATTTACCCCAATTTTTTAAAAAGAGGTGAGGAATCCCTTTGTTCACTTTTATTCTCCAATGTTAATTTCCGTAAGAAAATTTTAAAATTTCTCTATCAAACAAATTTTAAAAAATAACGCTCAAAACCCAGCGTTGAGTCAATTCACTTGGTATGGAATCATGTCTGTCGAAGCCACATATTTTGCAAAATTTAGCTTGTAAATCCCTGATAAACAGCTCGGGTTGTTCCATCGCTAGTGAAGTCATTCATAACGAAATAATAAGAGATTGCAATTATAATTCCATCGATCAAGTTTCACTGTCTCAAGAGGATTAGTTTCTTCCAGTTTTTCAATTCTTGCAGCTCCATGTGCAGGTCATCATTAAAAAGATTTTGAGGAGACACTTTAGACGAGCTATCACAAGCTGTATGAACAATTGAGAAAAACAATACGACCTCCTGCCGCTGACCGTTTAAAAATTAGAAGTTTTAGATTTACAACCTTACATAGTTCTTTTACAGTATTACAAGTTGTATGTTGCCATTTGAAAGAAAAATCAACCTTTGATTCTACCTATTATAGTTTAGCCAAACTCTACATTGTTATACTTAAGCTATTTTTTTACAAAACTAAACCCTTGTTCCAAGTTTGAGGTAGATTAGTGGTCCCCTTCAAACGTTTTGGATAGAGTGGACAGACAGACAGTCATGTTTAGAACACCTGGCTTATAGCTCGACTACGTAATACAGATAGTTCAATTCACCGCAAGTCATAAATTTACGGAACTGCTAAAGGTAGTGACCAAAAGATATTTAATTGATTTTTCTGGATAGATTTCACTTGCATAAAACACGAATGACAGGGTTACTGAAAAAACTTTTTTTATGGTATCATAATTTATTCATAAATACATGAAATTTTTTAAGAATATATTCGCATTTTCTGTCCAACATCGTCTTGCAAAAAAACCTTACCAGCCAATCAATTCCCTTATTCTCCAAATTTTCAACCAAAAATTAATCTAGAGACAATATGTCGTGGGTTTAGCGTTGCGCAATTTATCTTAAAATAAGTTAACCAAAATGCTTGAATTTTAGACTCAGGTACTCTACTTTTTTAAAAGCTATCATTTACAATAGAATACTTTTCTGTCCAGAATGAATGTTTGAAGGTAGTTAATAATAGACTTTTTTGCAGTTTGAAGTTCGCCCTCTTGGAATAAAGATAAAGATATCTGGGGAGAAAAAACCAAATTCTTTGACAAGAAATCGTAATCAGAAGAAAGCTTTAAAATGCTAACTGAATTCGAAAAACTGGCATTCAAGTTAAACCACTACAGCTTCTTCTTCATTCCATGGCCACTTCCCATTAGATGGGATACGAGTTACAAAAGACTAGAGTTGACACGTCCAATCTGGAAGACCATTCCTTGGATTATTTCACTTCTCACGCTTTTATTTTTCGGAATAATTAGCTCGCTCGTGGTCGTTCTGCACTATGCATGGAAACCTTTCCCTCATTTCAAACTGATGCATGCAATTGTAACAATGACAGATGGATTCTTCGCCAACTACCTTGTGTTCCTCTTTTGCTTCGCTGGAAGGATGCAGGAATGTTTGGTCTCTACCTTGAATGAGGCACTGGAAATGGAATCAACCGTCCGAAGGAGTAAGAAGCATTACGAAAAATGAATAGATTTAGAGTTAAGTCTCTCATTAAAAACTTTGGGGCAACTGGATACCCCATGAAGTAGTAAACTTAGAAGAATTTAGTAGTTTTTTCTTTTGCTTATTCGAATAGCTTACCCCACCTGGCGATTTAAGGAAAACCGATTGGGGGAATTCATTGGAATCATTCTCGGAGGCGCTGTAATTGTTCCATTCATTGTGCCATTCGTGGCCCAATACTACGAGTTTGATGTGTTGTACTACATCTTCGAGGAAATCCTACCAGACTCCAAATACCGCGAATTGCCCACAATAATCATTCTCCATCTCATCCGCTTTGCCTCACTATTTTTTGTGATTACTGAAGTAACACGAATGGTCTCATTCTTTGGCTCAATCGGGATAATTGGTATCGACCGGGCAGAAATGTTTGCAAAATTTCTCTTCGTTGCACCCCGCCCTATGACAATGTCGAATTTTGTTGGGCTTTACAACCGATGTCAACTGTTGTACAAAAAAGTTGTTCACTTTTGCGAAGTTCTCCTCTACACTGCACTCATGCTCAGTTTCTGGATTCTAATTTCCTTCATTTGTGTAGTCATCAAATTACATGACAAAGCCCCACCTGCAATGTTTATCTTGTCGGTTATGGTGATATTTGGAATAATCATCCTGAAATTGATGTTGATTCCTAGGGTTTGCGATGCTGCAGAAATGGCGAAGAATTTGGTGAGGGTCAATCAGCTTCGGGTGGACTTCCAAGTGGCGAGATGCAATTCAAGGTTTAATAGATGGAATCAAAAAAGAGTGCAGAGTCTTCTTACAATGACGCTCAAGTATGGCAGCTTTTCGCTGATTGATAATGACTTTAAGGTATCCTATTTTGCTTCAGTAATGTCCAGGTGTTTTGACGCTATTTTGTCTTGGGATGAAATCATTGCTGCTTTGACAAATAATTAAGTTATAGTACAACAATTCTCGAAGTATTCACGTAATTTATTCTCCTTTTGAACCAACAACAAATATTAACTGCAAATACTAAGCACATACTCTATTTTGGAAAGTTAGATTAATAAATGTGTAAAATAATAATTATGACTATTTGGTAATTTTCACGATTCAGGCAATTGGAAAAACTTTAATATTTTAACAATATTTAACATTAAGATAGATAACGTAAATATTTTAAAAATATCGTTCCTAAAAATAAATTCACTGTTGCTTGAAAATTGCGTTTGAATTTACAAGAATTAATAATTGTTACATTCTGTTAAAATTCAACCAGAATCCAAGAACGGCGATGGAGAATCCGATCCGTGGGTGGCGAGGTGAATTCATAACATTTGATTTTTGAGAAATCTGGTGTTGCAATATCCCGGTTTAGTTTAGTTTAGTTTAGTTTAACTTTATTAAAGTGTTAACATAACATCAGTTTACAAAAATAAAAACCGTTTTACATGTCGTAACACTATAATCCCGAACAAATTAGCTCGTGGTTAATATGTTGGCACAAAACCAGCCAAAGAAGGATTTCTCCTTTCGCTGATTTTATGCCTGTTCCGTAATTAAAATGACGTAACCAAGCGCATCCTACTAGATACCGGCTAGTCTAAAGTCTACTCTAAGTGACAAAATTGTTGTTACGACATTCTAACAGTTTTGCTTTGCATAATTTGATAAATAATTGAAAATTACAAGTCGATTTTGGTTTTAAAACAGAGTATAACATATTCCATTCACGTATTGCTATATACTTAACACTGTTGCGTATGATTTCAGAAGAAGCATGTTCTACTGTTAATCTTGTAATTCCACCATTTTCCTCCACATTACTTGCCCATTCAAACCATGATTTGAACATACTATTTTTTATTGAGCGCGCAATAAACTTTACCAGAGCCAATCGCCTTCGCTCAATAATTGACATTAAATTTGCTTTTCGCAATAATTCGTTATCGTCATATATAGGTTTTCTTTTTTTCAAATACCTGTTTGAATGAAAGTAATACCGAAGGAAACGTAGGATTTTTTGTTGAAGATAATCTATTTGCTTATCAGTCTGAATACACCAAATTATTACAGCATAATCTATTATACTCATGACATAACAAGACATCATAGATTTTATTATATTTGGAGTAAAATACCTTTTGTAAGTGTACATTCTACCCAACGCACATGACAATTTCTTGCTCACACTTTCATAGTGATTTGTGTATAGCAAATTGTGATCTATATGAACGCCTAGATATTTAAAGGTTTTAACTACTTCAATTTCATAATTACCTAATTTGACTGATCCAGATAAAAGATTTTTTGAACGATAGTCGCGCAGTTTATGAAGATACATAATCTTTGTTTTATTTGCATTTAGTGTTAAGTCGTTCATTTTACACCATTCACACAACTTTTCAAAGCATTCATTTAATTTTTGAATACTTTCTTCAATATTAGTTGTTGCATCAATGTAAAAAACTAGATCATCCGCAAAGAGGACAAATGGAAGTGTCATTATGGAGGCTAAACAATTAATATACAAGGAGTAGACAATTGGTCCTATGGCGCTTACCAGCGCCACAACTAGAGCGAATATCATAATCTTTTGAAACATATTTCCCGTTTTTTATTTGAAACTTTCGATTGGAAAAGTAGTTAGCCATTAATTTTATCATGTAAGGTTCAAGTGATTGATCATACTCACTCAATAATTTTTGAATGAATGTCGTGTGTTTTATCGAGTCAAATGCTTTCGAGAAATCCACGAATACAGCAATAGCTTTGCCACTTTTTTTGTCTAAAATTTCACTCACAGATTGAGTGAACTCGGCTATTGCTGTTTCGCAGGATTTCTTCTTACGAAAGCCATGTTGTTGAGGGATGAGCTTCGATTCGACCATTTTTAATAGTCTACAGTAAAGTATTCTCTCAAAAATTTTGGTGAGAAAGGTCAGGCTAAATATTGATCGATATGATGATGAATCAAACTTTTTGCCTTTTCCCTTGTATAAAGGTGTGCATAATGCAAGTTTAAACGAAGAAGGTATTTCACACGTTTTGAAAATGATATTAAAGATTAAAAGCAATGGAATTGCAATTACTGAACTAAATGATTTATATATTCTTATGGGTACGGAGTTGTTCTCACTTCGCCCCTTCTTGACGTATGAAATTGCGTCTACTATTTCATTTGAAGTTAACTCTTGCATTTCATATTCTGGATATTTTAATAAGTATTCCTTTTCATATAATTCGATGTCAGGCTGAACGCTCTGCATATCACTTTCTGACTGTGCTATTCTAAATTCATTTGCAAAGCGTTCGCAAATATCTTCATCTTTATCAAAAAGTGCATCATTTTCACATATTTTTGATACTCTCGTAGATGGTTTGTGCCTAAAATTTGTCAGTTCATTCATTGTGTTCCACAATTTAACGGAATCTTTGTTTTCTTCAAACTTTTTACAAAAATACTCTTTTCTGGCTACTAGTAACATTTGCTTAGCTTGATTTCTGAACTTTTTGTACAAATCAAAATGCTCAATTTTACCTGTACAATCAAATTCTTTTTTTTCCTGGTCCCGTTTTTTACATACATTAATAATATCTAAGCTAAACCAAGGCGCACTTTTGTGCTTTACATAACGCTTGGTGATGGGAGCATAAGCATTCAGGTGAGTTGTGATTAACTTTTGAAATTGCTCTACAGCAAGTTCTGCATTTTGCTTGTTTAAGCAATTCCAATTTATACCATTTAACACAGTTTCAAATTTCTCATAGTCAAAGTTTTTAAAATTTCTAAAACTCACAAGTTCTTTAATTGTTTCTGATTTTTGCTTATTGCGTATTACATAAGTTAACTTGTGATCAGCCGCGGTAAAGTCTATAGCTGCAGCTGTATTATACATTTTGCTGTTACTGACATAAATGTGATCAATACATGATCTAGTAGTAACATGAGAATTTCCCCTTTTCACAAGGGCAACCCTAGTATGAGTTTTTATAACTTGGAAAAGATTGTATTCTCTTGTGATGGATTTTAATTTACAGACTAGTTCATCTCTTTTAAAGAAATCAAGGTTGAAATCTCCTGAAATAATGAGATCACACTTGAATTCATTTATGAAATGAACTACTTCAGAAAAATACTGAATGGCATTTTCATTAACACACTGAGGAGGAATATAGAAACAAACAAATATAACGGATTTAATACCATTACGTTTAATACGAAATGCATTACACTCGATTAAACTGGATGATCTAGGAATATCCAGCACTTCATATGCATATTTATTGCTAATATACACTATCATTCCTCCACCTACACTTTTTGAGTTTTTGGTGGCAGTATTAATTTTTTTGCGATCATCTCTAAACATACTATACCCTTTGATGACATACAAATTGCTATCATCTCTATCTGTATCTAGTCTAGCTTCCGTAATTGCATATACAGCTATATTTAAGTCATTTAATAGTAACATGCATATTTCATCGAATTTTGTACGAATACCATTTATATTTTGATGTAGGAATTTCACTCCTTTTGGAAGAGGCGACGGTGGTAGCGGTACGGCATTATTTGGAGGTACTTCAAGGTTTTCATTGATGATAAAGTTGGTTAAAATTGGTGATTTGATCCTGTTCTGCATTGCAATGCACACAGATCCATCCATATTTTATGTACACTGGTTTATGGTCAACATATCCAGTTGGACGAAGAAATATCCCTCGTCGACAACAGCGGCTGCATGGAATCCACTTCATGTCAAGAGTATCCATAATTATCTCAAACAAAGAGTCGAGAGTGGGATTTAATACCAAAGCCACAAATATTGGGAAATCTAGAAATAGATAGTTGGTGTGCTAGACATTTAAGAAAATATTTCTCTTACCATGCATATCTTACATAGTTAATAATAATTGGAACCATGCACTGATAGATTTACTACCAAAACTGGCAATGGTATAACTTCTGTTTGTTGAAGAAATGACGAGCGAAAAAATGACAAAGGTACATACTTGCTTTAATTTTATGTACCGTCTATCGTCGACGGCGACTACTGTTTGCTATTATTATGTAACCGTGTAGACTTTGATGATCTACATATCTGGTTTGCTTCAAGAATCTTGTATGACGACTGACCAAGTAGTCGCCATTTCATGTTTGCATTGATCAGATCATTAGTTATTCTGCGACGAACCGACCTCTTGATTAAAATTTAGCTTAAAATAAACTTAATTTATGTGCGAAACAATTTAATCTTTCTTGAAATGCTATTTTTCGTAGAAATCACAATTTTTGCTATCGTTTTGGCATGGTGGTGGTACAGAAATGATCAAAAGATTCATCAATATTGCGCACCAGGTGAAAAAAAAAGTTTAAAAAAGAAAAATAAGTGTCCCTAATTTATTTGAACCAACTCAAATAATATGTATTCAATTGCTCATTATTTTCCAGGGCCATTTCGTTTTCCTGTATTTGGAAATATTATACAAGTCCTCGTTCTCCTCAGAACCCGAGCTCAAAATTTCCCAGCAAGAGCCTTTCAACTTTTGGCAGAGGAGCACGGGGATGTTATGCATCTGAAAATGGGAGGAAATGATGTTGTAGTTTTCAGTTCGGGAGAGGCAATTAGAGAAATCCTAAATCATGATAAAGCCAACGGACGTGCCCAACTAGAGTTCATTAAAGACAGACACAATAAAAAAAATTTGGGTAATAAAGTTTCCATTTATAATAACCATTTCTATTTTCTAGTTAGTTAACCAATAGTTGTGTTTATTTGTTTTAGGATTAATTTGGGGATATGATAAGCCATGGCTTCACCTTCGTCGTTTTACCATGCGCCATCTTCGAGACTTTGGCTATGGAAAATCTGCAGTTCTGAATGAGCTCTTAAACGATGAATTCGCAAAGTTTTGTGCTCACCTAAATCAACAGGTCAAGGAAGCTTCTGATGGGATCATTTATGTTGAAGACATGTTCGCTTTGACTGTTGTAGCTGTTCTTTGGCGTTTAGTCTCTGGAAAATCGTATGAATACAACGATCCCAAAATGGTGAGGTTGCTTCAGCTAAATAGCGACTTTTTCAAGAGCACCAATATGGGATTCGACATCACCGATTCGTTTCCATTTTTACGAGATGGTAATTATTGTTTTTTCATGGGGTTGAAGATAACCAAGATTGCTATCAGTTAGATGTAGACGAAGTAAGTTAAATTATTACTAGCGATTTACGTTTTAATAATCATGTTTTATTAGTGTTCCCACATTGGTCTGGCAGGGCTTTGCAGAGAAAAACCAGTAAGGCTTTGTATGACTATGGCAAAGAATTGCTAGATGATCACAGTAACGAGATGAGTGGTGATCAAAACGATGATGAGAGAGCTCAGTCCTTCATCGAAGTGTTTGCGAGAAAAGTGGCGGAAAGTAAAGAGGACCCTGAAACGCCTTTCACCGATGAGCAGTTTGTGCTGAGCATTCTAGACTTGCTGATTGCTGGTTCTGAGACCTCAAGCAACACTCTTAGTTTTGGGGTACTAAATAAAACCATCCGAATTCTTTAATGCTTCAATGAAAATAGTTAAATACCTAGTTTATTATTTCATTATTTTCATTAAGTTACTGTACATGCTACTTCATCCCGATATTCAAGAAAAAGTTCAAAACGAGATTGACCGAGAGGTCCCTGATCAAAACGTTTTACTGGACATTGGAATGAAGTCCAGGTTAAACACTACAATTTTTTTTTAAATCCGACATTTTATTGTATTTCCGAATGAAAAACTTGATGTTAATTTGTTTTATTTCGAAGATTGCCATATACAACTGCAACAGTTCTGGAAATATTTAGATTTTCGACTATAGCTCCCACGCCGGCGCCTAGGGCGGCCTCCGAGGACTTTTACTTCCGAGACTACTTCATTAAGAAAAACTCCTGCCTCATCTATAATGTTTATGCTGTACATTATAGCAAATCCATTTGGAAAGATCCGGAAACCTTTCGACCGGAGCGATTTTTAAACCCAGAGGAAACAAAAATCGATTTAAATATGGCAGACAAATTAGAAGTTTGGGGATCTGGAAAGCGGTTTTGTATAGGACAACAATTAGCGGAGCCAACAATATTTTTGTTCTTTGCTTCTACGATGAGAAAATTCAAGTTTGTCAAAGTTCCAGGGACAAATCCTTCAATGGAACCTGTGTTAGGAGTAACCACGAGTCCACAACCTTTCTACGTTAAAGTCATTGACAGGAATGCTTGTACCGATGGGATTTGATAGAACTTTATGCAAACTTCTGCCTCCCGAAATCTTAATCCTTCTAAATTCTCATTGACATTGGGATGAATTAGTAATATACTCGTATATCGACTTATAGAGATAGGGAACAAGTCGAGCGAGTTTTACCAAATATGGAATTATCACATCTTTAATGGTGGGTTGTAACTCGCAAGGAAAAACTTGTAAAATGTACGATAAGTAAGAAAGTTCGTTAAAAATTTATGTGTAACTCCAACCTCTACCTTTCATGTTGATTGTCAGACCAAGCTATTTTCTTGTTGGTCGATTGACATTATATAAACTTGTTAGCATTGAACAAAGCGTGGAGTGGATTGGATGCTTCCATTTTACTATATGTCATCAAGGAATGAAGTAATTTAAGATGCATGTCCAATACTTTTTCATTTTCCTGTACAATAAAACACGCTAGCAGTGTATATCTGAAAATGCATCTTGGGTAGCTTTTATTTAATAATTCCCTCAAGTGTAAAGATGTGCCACAATTCTAGTTTTCATTTTCATTCACTACCGTTCGCTGAAATTGGTCCATGAGACCGAGTGCAATAGGGCCGTCAAAACACATTTTAATTCTTTCCTTTGTACATTTCAATTGATTTTTTAAGACATTTTGTTAAGGATGTTATTTGTACTAGAGTCCGTGATCTTCCTGATTGTGTTTGCGTTCTGGTGGTACAGAGATGATAAAATTCGCCATTTGAAGTATCCACCAGGTCCTCCTAGATTACCTGTAATAGGGAATCTCTTGCATTTGATAAAATACAATGACCATAACCCTGGAGTGACTTACCAACGTCTGGCAAAGATATATGGTGACATCATGTTCATTAAGGTTGGAAGGTTTGAAGCAGTGGTCGCAACTTCATCAGATGCAATTCATGAATTAATTACACATGATAAGGCTACCGGACGATATCAAAACGAGCTCGTGAAAGATAGGCACGATAACCGTAATCTCGGAGTCATATGGGGATGGGGTGAACCGTGGCAAACATTGAGGCGATTTACTATTCGAAACCTTCGAGATTTTGGCTTTGGAAAATCAAGTGTAATGGATGTAGTTATCAATGAAGAAATTGAAAAATTCCATGGCTTTCTTTTGAGAGAAGTGGAAAAATCAAAAGAGAACATTCTTCACGTGGAGGATTTGTTCACAATGACTGTAGTTAACGGTCTTTGGAGACTTGTTTCGGGAAAGGCTTATGACCTCGACGATCCGAAAATTAAAAGATGGGTGGATTTGAATGATCAATGGCTTAGAACAATCAAAGTCGGGATGGACATATCTGATCCCTACCCTTGGCTTCGGGATATATTTCCAGGATGGACAGGCAGGAAGGCTCAAAGGAAAATGTACAAAGAACTTTATGATTATGGAATGGTAAGGATGACACAAGTACTCGAAGATCGCATTATGAACCGCAGTACAATATAATATTGTGATGAACATATCTCTGGATTTCAAAGGAACTGCTGGATAGCCACCGGAAGTCAATGGATGAACGTTCAGAACCAGAAACATTCATAGACGTTTTTGTTCAAAAAATTGAAAAAGATAAAGGGAATCCTGATTCTGCATTCAAAGATGACCAGTTCATCCTAACAATACTCGACTTGTTCGTTGCTGGTTCGGAGAGTTCGAGCAACACTTTGAATTTTGGTATAATTCTAAAATTCGTAATTTTTCAAATGACCTAATAACCGTTGAAAGGAAATTTCGTGCAATAGTTTAATCTTTTGATTTAGGCATACTTTATATGATGATGTATCCAGACGTGCAGGAAAAGGTCCAAGAAGAGATTGATCGTGAAGTTCCAACGGGAATATCCATTGATTCTACCATGAAATCTAGGCAAGAAGGCAAACTAATCTGTTATTCGAAAACTGAATAATTTGTCAAATTAAGCACTCGAAAAATGTAAGATGCGCTAATTTTTATTATTACTTGTAGATTACCCTATACATACGCCACCGTGTTGGAGATCTACCGTTATTCAACATTACTTCCGATCCCTGCACCCCGTGAAGCCCTTGATGATATATACTTCAGAGACTACTTTATCAAAAAGGGAACAGCATTGATGTTCAACATTCACGCTCTCCATTTCAGCGAAAAAGTGTGGGGCGATGCAGTAAACTTTCGACCAGAGAGATTCTTAAATCCAAATGGAACCGCTGTAGACCAACAAATTGCGGATAAATTACTACCTTTCGGTGAAGGAGCCAGATATTGCCCAGGGAAAAGTTTGGCCGATACTTCGGTATTCCTTTATTTTGCGTCAACTTTACGCAAATTTAAGTTTTTGAAGGTGCCAGGTACAAATCCTACAATGGAACCTATTGTTGGTCTTACCTGCTCACCAAAACCATACGATGTACATGTAGTCAGAAGAGCTGTTGTTTAAAAATATCTTTTGTGTAATCTAAAGTGGCTAAAGTCATGGAATAAATGCAATCTGGGAAATTTTGTTTTGAAATGGCCATTATCCACATCAATTTAAGCATTTTAAGTTAAAATACTTATCACCTCTCTGAAATTTTATTTAAATCGGTTATATAAAAGGAATAAGTATCAAGATATAATGGGAGAAACGCACGCAATCTTAAAAAATGCACCCGAGTTGCACACATTGCAATTCAATTTAGATTATTGATTATTGTGATTATGGCTAGATTAAGTGATAACCTTTGCAAACTCAAGCACGCAAATAACTTGTTCAAACCAAATCAAAAACTTATAAAACTATGACCTTGGCCAAAACTTGAGTGGCAAATGATTAAGTACTTGTAGGAATTATAGTGATTGTTTTAAAAAGGAATGACTATTAAACTAAACTATTGATTAAAGTGGAAAATTTTTGGACTTTTGGTAATAAGTTGTAAGAGTAGGAATGCAAAGAATTTATACATAGTTTCAAAGGCGAAACATTTATAATATTATGTCTATCTGCTGCAATACACATCCATATATGTAATTAAATTTTTATTGTGTCACCTCATCACTTTATCCATTTTGCGTATCAAAGTTCCCCTCTTGAAACTTGATCAGATCACAAATCCTGATCGTTTCCTAACAATGATTCTCATATTGAAGTCGACTGCGTTCAAGAAAGGTTACTGCAAATACTGACCCTCCTTACGTTACAAATATTATACGAGATGATTTTACTAATTGAGATATTACTATTTGTGACAATTTTGGGACTTTGGTGGTATAAGAATGATCGAAAACGATATTCCAAATATCCACCAGGTAAGTTATCCAACGAATCATTGGAACTTACTTGTAGGACCCATTCGACTTCCAATCATTGGAAATCTAATACATCTCCTGGTTAACGCAACCGAACTTCCATCATTTATGTATAAAAAACTTGGCGAGAAGTACGGAGACGAGAATGATGTTACGTTCATTAAGGTGGGGCAAAATGAGATGATCGTGTATAACTCCCTGAATACGCTGCATGAAATGCTCAGCCACGAGAAAACTTCAGGTCGCTACCAATACGAATTTGTGAAGGACAGGCACGACAACAAAAATTCAGGTTTGATATGGAGTTATGGTAAGCCATGGCAAGGTCTGCGACGTTTTACAATGCGCAACCTCCGTGATTTCGGTTTCGGCAAGTCGAGCGCAATGGATGTGGTGATCAACGAGGAAGTTGAAAAATTCCATGAGCATTTGAAGAAGAAAGTAAAGAATTCTTCTGGAAACATTATTCATGTCACTGATTTATTCTCGCTCTCGGTGGTCAACGTTTTATGGAGACTTGTGTCCGGCAAGGTATATGATCTGGATGATCCAAAAATTAAGCGATTGGTTCAGTTGAATAGGGATTGGTTTGCAAGTACAGTAATTGGATTTGATCTCTCTGATCCGTTCCCATTTCTTCGAAACTGGTTTCCCAATTTGATGGGGAGAACGGCACAGTTGAAGATGCACAAGGAATTGATACGAATATGGAAAGGTTAGTCAATTACTTTACTTTGTGGCCTTTGAAAATGAATATATATATGCGAATTTGTGAACAACAAAAATGCTTCATCATTTGAATAGGAGCTCCTTTACGAGCAAAGACAAGTAGATGACTCAGGCTCAGATCCCCAGACTTTCATTGATGTCTTCAATAGAAAAATTGAAGAAAGCAAGGACGATCCTGAAACTCAATATAATGGTAACTCGTTTTTCTTCACTTAATATTAATGAGATATTATTATAATCCCCGACTGAACCTAACTCTAACTGGAATGCTGTGTGTAATTTGATAACAGATGAACAGTTCGTCTTCACAATACTTGACCTCTTTCTTGGAGGGTCTGAAACCTCCAGTAACACCTTAAATTTTGGGATTTTGTATATGATTCTTTATCCGGAAGTGCAAGAAAAAGTTCAAAACGAAATCGATCATGAAATACCCGAAAGCGTGCCCATTGATTCATCCATGAAATCCAGGTAAACTAAGCCTAACACAATAGATGTGCATTGTGGGCTAGTTTGAACTTTATAATTCACGGTGTCACCTTTAGGTTACCTTATACCAATGCGACAATCTTGGAAATGCTCCGGTTCTCCACAGTAATCCCTATGCCAGCGGCCAGAGAAGCAACCGAGGACATATATTTAGGTGGCTATCTTATTAAGAAAGGGACAGCTTTAACTCCAAACCTGTATGGTCTCCATTACAGTGAAAAAGTTTGGGGCGATCCGAAACAATTTCGTCCCGAGAGATTTCTAAATACAGAGGGAACGGCAGTTGATCAAAAGGTTGCTGATCAACTAAAGTCTTTTGGAGCAGGAAAACGATTCTGTTTAGGCCAGTCTTTGGCTGAACTCACCTTGTTCCATTACTTTACTTCTACTCTTCGCAAATTTAAGTTTGTCAAAGTACCAGGAACTAATCCAACTGCAGATCCTATTCCAGGGCTAACCTTGTCTCCGAAACCGTTTGATGTGCGAGTGATTGAAAGGAGTCGTATTGCATAAGTATTGGGAACGTTTTTATGATATAAATTAAAACAATTGCACGTTGGCTATTATCAATACATATTAGGTATTCAATGCTCAAGTCACACAAAACATTATTGCTTTAATACTAGCAGTCGACTTATTTTATTTAGGTTTTTAATTAAAACGGTTTTGTTTTGCCACTTTCATTGCAACTCAATTATTCATCAAACTTATGTAAATACATCAGACTTCTTACAAGCAGAATTTTAATACAAATAACAAACCTCAATTTTTTCAAACAAACTTTTCAGTGTTACATCATTTATACATGTTTGTCATTTGATGTCCGATAAACATTTGAGGTGGTGGTGGTGGTGGTAAGGAAGCAACAGAGTCAGTTAAACCAGTTGTTGTTGTTGATGAAATGGGCAAGCCCACCGAAGTTTCTGCTTTGACTGGTTCTGAAACCATCGGAGTGTCAGAAGATGATGGCGTTTGATCGGACACCACAGCGCTGTTGTTTTGTTTCTTGACAGCACAAAATTTATAATGGCATATGACATAATGTTTGTGCTTAAACGTTTTCCCACAATACTCGCAAGAAAATTGGAGGCTTCCGTCAGAATGGCTGATTTCTTTATGGAGCCTTAAACTGCTTGCACTGATATATGCTTTGTTACAAATTTCACATGAAAAATTGTACAAATCCTTGTGGGCTGTGGGAAGGTGGTTAACTATAATCAGAGGCAGATATTTTAAAATCTTGTGTTTTCAGAAAGTCTGCAAGTATGTTTTCTTTATTATTACACTTACCAAGCAAATACTTGAAAGGGAAAACTTCGTTACACCATTTGCATTTATGATGGCCAGGCTTCTCAGCCTTTACGCCTGTACTGGAGCAAGGCTGAGTTAGTTGGTCTGGGTGGAATCTAGCCATGTGGTCCTAGAGAATTAAAACAATTAGTGATTAAGTAAGTAATCTAAATTTTATAAAACTTATTTCGAAACCTTTAACTGAGCTTACATCTAAAGTCTTTTTGTATGAATACATTGCTCCACAAACATTGCATACATAGTCACGGGTCCTGTTCTTGTCATGGGTTCTCATGTGATTATTGAAAGCAGGCCTGGATTCAAAGCCTAAAGAGATTTTGTTTCAAAATTATCCAAACTCTACGTATAGTATAAACTCTCTTTTTCGCATTTTTTTAGTACTTCAGTTCATACCTTTTCCACAAATTTCACATGTGTACCGGAACCGATTTTCATGCTTATTTCTGGTGTGATTCCTCAATAACGGTGGAGTTGTAAAGCTAAGGCCACATAGGTTGCATAAATAGCTCCTTAACTCTCCAGTGGGATCATCCAGATGCATATCAGTATGCTTATGATTCTTGTGAAGAATAAATCCTTGCATGCTGCCTTTGTAAGGACAAGAGGGACATTGGTAAAGACCA
>JAHZMX010000109.1:0-21634 GCA_027743895.1 Seira musarum
ACTTATTATTATTACATCACGTTTGTCTATTTTGTGCAGATCAAAATCAGGCATTGTTGTATTGACGAGCCATCGTCTAAAATGTATAATCAAGACCCACCCATGACGCGGGCGAACAATCGCATTTCCTTCTACGAGGACATTGCTCGCATTTGTGAAAAGAAAGGGAATCGTGTAGGCGTTGAGGTAAATCGTAAATGTCACATAGATTTGTGTATGGTGGTTAATATATAATCTTCAATAATAATTCTAGTGAAACCAAAAAACTTTCACCCGTACTAATCTTTTTGAAGTGTAGCTGAAAAAGACTTGATTACTAAATTAGAGACTAATGTATTGCCTCTTGTCTTGTCTTTCACAAGTTCTAGTTCTGCTGAGGTAGAGTTTTTTGCCTAAAAATGAGCGAAAGTCTTTGACAAACATTACACAATTTCACTATTTTATATTCCTATTATGACGTAAGGAGACACTCAAAATTTGCATTTGATATGAAAAAAAAATCAAAGTAAACTTTAACGACGAGGCACATTAGATACATTGAGATTTGCAGAGTGAGTAGGTACTCAAGTATTTTCAAGCGAGAACAGAGAATTTCGCTTGATGTTGATGACACGACTTGCCAAAAAAGAAATGCATTTTTCTCAGAAGTGGTATTTTGGAAGAGTGATGTTAAATGAATCAAGTGATGCGACATTTTCTGCTTGAACAGACTTTGAAGGATGACATATCATCACTTTTAACAATAAACTCTTGTTATACTTCACTCTATCGCAGAATACTTCGAGATTTAGGAGGCTTGCAACACTTCCAAAAATCGTATCACAGAAACTGCGGTAAAAGAAAGTTGGCTCTGGCTCTGACTAGGACTAGGACCTCATTCACATTTATGCCAAAACTCTGGAAAATTGTCTCTTTGTTGACACATTGAGTTTAATTTACTCAAATTACATTTAACTAAACTTGGTCATTGCGAAATGTAAACTCATCATTCCATTCACAAAACTTCGTGTGTCTAGCATAATGTGTTAAATACTTAAGGGAATCACCTTGAAGGCAAATTAAATCTTAAGGAAAAAGCATGACCCTGAACCTACATAGGTACTTAAGTATATGAAGGATTGTCTGTTTTTTTACAAAATCATTCAGCATGGTCTTACTTACCTGCAAGCTTTACATAGGTATATTTCAGAAAATATAAATAAATCTGGATACAAAAGAATACAAAAGTCTTGACTGTATTAAATGAAATCCCTTACTCTCTTGTTCCCTCTCGTTACTTTTGATGAGAAGAGGTATTTCTTTTCGAAAGGGAAGCCCCAGATTTCATTCTATTTTAAAAGTAATTAAATTTTATACGGTGACTGAGGACTTTGTATTCCTACCGTTCTACTTTTTGAACCGAAAAAATCGAATAAATTAAATTACAAAGTTTAAAGCCTCACCTACGCCTACAAGCCTGTTTAGTTATGTTGTAATAATAAGGCATCCAACGCTGGTCCCTAAAGTCAGGCAATGTTGAACACCAAGACTGCATACACTTCTGGTGAAAAATCCCTTCAAGCAAAGAAGGGGTCCCTTATCGCAATTTATGGGTCTCAAATTACGCGGATAAAATAAATTGTTTTTCTTCTGAGAATTTTTTGTTTGGAGAACTTGATCTTGAAACTTGATTAGCATCAATTACTCATCTGAATTGCTTGCACGGTTCCGAGAACAAGAAATGTCCTCACGCCTCAAAGAAACTTTTAAAGTTTTAAGTAAACCTATTTTTCATTTCCATTCATGTGGCTGCATGCAAATGAGATGGGAATGGAATCTGAAATCCGGACCACATCTCATCATATCACAACGTCTATTTTGTATTCGTGATGATGAATAATGAATGAGTTAACGACCAAAAGAGGAAAGTTTTTTTCTCGCTCACTTTCACTTTAAAGGGAAGTTTTTCCCATTGTATTCTGCAATGAAAGATTATGCTTCTGATAGTGAATGAGTAAGGGATTGAAGTGAAAGAAGAAAATACTTGAACTTCAAGTGGGATTTTGGGGGAATGAGAGATTCAAGTGCTAATGAAGATACGACATCGACACGACTCAAGTTAAAATTGAGAAAGAGTTTCGAGGGGATGTTTGTTTTCAAAACGAGGGTTTCGAAATGATCCTAGGCAATTTGTCGTTATTCTTTGGATAGGCGAGCAAAAACAAAAGGATTAAAAGGAGTTTATTTGAGGTATTTTGGCTCAATATGAGGCCCCGTTCTTCAAAAAGTTTTCACAAGGATTTCACTTTTTCCCTCTGTTTTCAAAACAAAAAAAAATGGAAGGTCAGTGCACGTTGGGAATACTGTACATGGAATTTGACCTACCCATCCGGCCTAAATCTACCATCTACCCACGCGCTTTGAATCCACATTGATGTACATGGAAAACGTGAAGGATTACTACATGCAAACGTAAGGTAACGAACATAAGGTAAGGTAGGTATTTAGGAAGATTTCGCAATCTGAGAGAAGAATGCCAATCAAATATTCCACGTGGAAGAGAGGATGTAGGAAACAAAAGAATAAGTAAGGGATTTTCTGGCTTTTTACTTCATTTTCAAGAGATAAAATTTAAGGAATGTTGGGGCACGAGGATGGAGGATCGATAAGGAGAGCCATTTTTAGCAAAATAAATTCAAATGAAGCCAGAAAACAATACAAACCTCAACTTAATTTTACTTGTTTGAATAAGGTGGAAAGATAGGAAGATAAAGAAACTAAAAGTTTAAATAGCGACCTCTTTTGTTAAGTTTGTCTCAATGACTCGTTTTATTAATAGACTCAAGAAAACGTTTATAATGCTCCACTCTGAGTGCTTCTGTATTCGCTATTTTCTGACAAAAACAATTGAGCACGCCATTGTCTTGCACATTTGGTCTCATTTGGGGAAAAGTAGCAAATTACCATGCAGTTCACATGAACATGATCGAAGCTACTTCTGCTCCATAAAATAGATAAACACGCCGTCAGGGGGAAAGTGAGAATGTCCATTATTCACGATTAGTGAAATCTCATTACAAAATATATTCAGATAATCAATAACACCAAAAGCAAACTCATCAAAACTGAATAATTGCAGTCATATTTTGCAATTTACTTTTGATTCGAAAAACAATTTCCACGTGTTTATCATTTAAAGCAAACGTGAAAGGCGATTGTACTAAATAGTTTTCTTTACCTGATTTATTCCATTTGCCCATCAGAATAAGGGAAGTAAATTACTAGCATGTATTTACTAGTAAAGTTTTAAAAACTTTGTCAATTAATAAAATCACTTGCCTTCAAACAGTCCAAACTTTAACTTTTACGTTTCCATTATCGAAGGAATAAGTGTGTCAACTTATAGCACGTCCCTAGTCAAACTAATAATGAGTCTGCTAGATTACATCACTCATCATCACCCCAGAAATGACTGAAACTAATTAAATTCTGCAATATTAGCATTTTTTTGTTTTCTTGCTTTCTAATGAGACTTTTTCTACGTAGTCCTCGGAAAAAACGACGCAAAGGTGGATTTTTTTCTTAAAAGTTTAATCAAAACAGAGACAGTTTCTTTGAGAACTTGCAGTTTCAAACTTCCAAGAGGAAATGAGATGACAAATGAAAAAAGAACTTTTCCAATGAATTCTTAATAATGATCATGATCACAATGATCTTTTTGTCACATTCCCAGTTACAATCACACTTTTTTCCTGCTTTATTTCAGTAAATGAGCCGAGTTTCATTAATACTGATGAAGAAGCTATATTTTTTATTCCCTACTCCACTTTTTCTCTTCCTTTTCTGGTTCTGGGTTGACTTGACCCTCTCCTATTCATTCACTCACTCCGTCACTCAGAGTGGATGGCTTTGTCAGTCAGTGAATGAAAGTGATATTGAAACAATCATTTCACCGTTCTTTGTTTTCTTGTTGATGAGTTTTTTTTCCGTTGTTACGAAAATATTTTTCACGCGAAACTAAGGATAATTCCCGAAGGTGCCTTTGTGCTGTAAAAGATGCACGCAAGAGAAACAAAGATATATGTAAGTGGTGAGTGAGTACAGAATAGAACAGCAGAATAAAAACTTTTTTTTTGTTAAACTTCAGCTCGCCCAAAAGGAGACTGAGATATGACTCTCTCAGCTTCCCTGATTTTCTCCAAGTTTGCAGAGTCGAGTTAGAGTTGTTCCTCCAGAAATGATTCATGTTGTTCTGGTACTTACATACTTTCTCCCGATTCTGCATTTAGTCAAGTCAGTGGAAAACGGACGGAGAAAGCATGAGAATAAGGTTTACGGATTGATTTGGACGATGAAAGGATGTTATGATATGATATAAGTAAATGCATGTGTTCAAAGTGATATTCAGAAAATGGCTTGCTTGCTGTCGCCACGCTGCGCTCATTAATTTAATTATTTCATGGATATTAAGGCCTTTCCTCTGGGACTCAAAATGAGAGTCTGAAGATCTCAAATTTATCCCACTCGTGCAATCTTAAGACAGATCACAGTTGTGTTTTAAATCGACCAAGTTATAATTAATATTCATTTTAATGAATTAAGGCATTACAACAACATCGTAGAATCGTGGCTGGAACTTTGGAAATAATAATCTTTCCGTACTGCGGGTATAAAAGCTTTTTTTGGTGCAGGTGTTACTGCAGCGAGCATTGTGTGCGTGCGTTAGAAATTCCTAAGGTATTAAAATATTAAAACAAGCTTTGTACTTGGGACATATTGCACTGGTTTTTAATTAGTAATTTACAAAAATAATTACAATGCAGATTAAAATTCCCTGAATAGATCTAGATACCCCGAGAGGTGCAGTAGAAAAAGGAATGAAAAGGAGTAAAAGTCCTTGTCTTGTTACTCAGAATTTAAAGGTTTGCCGTACCCTGTGTACACCGTCCCGTTTTATTACTACTTTGTCTAAAGAAAACGAATTTTGCATGGTAGAATGAAAAGTCTCTAAAATTAATTTTCTAGTACTGTATGTGGAACATACTAAAATGAAACCTTTACCAAAGAAGAATACAATTCAGACAAAATTCGTGGAAAAGATTTGATTGAATAAAAAGAGCACTTGTATTGTATTGTACAGAGGAAGTTGTAATAAAAGAAAAAGAAACAGATTTCCTCATCCCGTTCCATCAACGTTTCATTTCAATGAACTGGAATCACTGGAAAGCTTTTGTATGACTTCTTCAGGATTTCACGAAATGGAGCGCTTATGTATACTTTGTATTAAATTATAGTTTAAAAAGTGAGCGATACCGAATTCATTTCTCCGGAAATAAATTGATCTGTTTCAGATAAAATTTTTAAACAAGGCTGATCTTCATATGAGTCCCGTATTCAAATTCGTAATGAAATATGAAAAATGATTCTGTTCGCCTTTAAATTGAAATCGATAATTGTTCACGAGAACGTGGCTTTCAATACTCCAANCTTATGTATACTTTGTATTAAATTATAGTTTAAAAAGTGAGCGATACCGAATTCATTTCTCCGGAAATAAATTGATCTGTTTCAGATAAAATTTTTAAACAAGGCTGATCTTCATATGAGCCCCGTATTCAAATTCGTAATGAAATATGAAAAATGATTCTGTTCGCCTTTAAATTGAAATCGATAATTGTTCACGAGAACGTGGCTTTCAATACTCCAAGTTTTATGCCTCGTGGCCCTGCAATTGTGATTTCTAACAATTTACTTTTAGTGTAACAGAGAAAGACAGCAGCCGAAGTCAGTCAAGATTCTCATTCTGGAAGCAACGACAATTTGTGTCATGTAACATCATTCCTGGAAGTGGAATAATATTAAATTAGAAATGATTCAATTATTTTGAATTGCGGAAGGAATTCTAGCGAATACTCAGAATCCATTTCTAGTTAATGCGATTTTTAATGAACTAGTACAAGGAACGCTAAACCACGAGAAAGCAAAGTTTGCTGAAGCTACCATTTAAACTTCAAATTAAAGGGGATTCCAAAATGAGTCCCGTATTCAAATTCGTAATGAAATATGAAAAATGATTCTGTTCGCCTTTAAATTGAAATCGATAATTGTTCACGAGAACGTGGCTTTCAATACTCCAAGTTTTATGCCTCGTGGCCTTGCTATTGTGATTTCTAACAATTTACTTTTAGTGTAACAGAGAAAGACAGCAGCCGCAGTCAGTCAAGATTCTCATTCTGGAACCAACGACAATTTGTGTATGTAACATCCTTCCTGGAAGTGGAATAATATTAAATTAGAAATGATTCAATTATTTTGAATTGCGGAAGGAATTCTAGCGAATACTCGGAATCCATTTCTAGTTAATACGATTTTTAATGAACTAGTACAAGGAACGCTAAACCACGAGAAAGCAAAGTTTGCTGAAGCTACCATTTAAACTTCAAATTAAAGTGGATTCCAAAATTAATATAGATCCGCTGCGGCTATCACCCCCTCATTTCTCCTTGACATTTAAATATAAGACCATTAACTGTTAACATTCATTCAACATGAAAACCGAATGACTCCAAAAGGATCAACGATGAAGAAAACGATATTTTCCTATATTTTTTGCACACAATTTTATTTAATTTCGTTTACTTTTCATTACAATTACAACATTCATTGACTGTTATACGACAATTAAGCAAATATGTGTAGTTACGTATAAGCATAAATAACTAATCATTTTAGCAGCACTCATGAGTTAATAATTGGATTCACAAAAAAAAAAAAACATCTTCCATGAAGGAAACCGGCAATAGAGTTTAATTTGCCTACATTATATGCACTCATGTAAATAAACTTTTTCAATGTTATGTTATAAATTCTTATATCCGCATAATAATAACACCATTACAATACATTTACGTATACAAACTGTCTCTCATGCGTAATAATGATTGTACCAAGGAGTCAACGATGTCATAATGTCAAAGAAATTACAAAAAATACCATTTCATAAACGTCCAAACATCCTGATTTAACAATTGTAAGTATTTATATATATTTTCAAAGCCATTTTGTATCAGTATAAGTAATAGTAAGCATTTTACAGCAACACTCGAAAGTAGAGCAATGAGAATAATGTCAAAAGACTTTAGGTAACGAAAGTACCATACGAAAGCAAGGAGATTGAAAAGCTCGTTTAAAAAATCCATCAATCTTCGAATCTCATCTTTCATTGAAAATAAAATTTAAAAAGCTTCTTTCTATTTCTGATTCTATCATCTTCACAAAGGTATCTGGCTTCTATTCAAGTTTAATCACAGTAAAATTTCACAGGTATCCACAATACTTATTTCTTTATGTCAAACACAATATTTAACAAGTGATGTAAACTGTTACTGCAATAGATTCTTGAATACACAAGAAAGAAAATCTTTTTTTTCTGTACGTCACAATCATTTATCACTAAAGAACGTAATCGTAATTTAATACGTCAGCCTAAACCTATTTTCTTATATGCAAGTAGTTCCACTACAATGCTTATGACTACCAATGTTACTTCCTGGGGCACTATCACAAATACTCCTTTCTCCTAACAGTGCTGTTCCCACACTTTCCTCTTCATCATCATCCATATCTCCTACGTGCAAATGAGAATGTTGCTGCGCTCTAATCAGCTCAAACTTGTCGGACTGTTCTTCCACCGATGAGAGTATCCGCTTTTTGTAAATCTTTCTGGTTGCCATTTCAAACTCATTTAGAGCTCCTCCACTTCCCCCGCCATTATTCCCATTAATGCTTGGCGAGCGGCTGGTCGATCCATTATTATTCCCCAATGGTCCTGTCGTCAATTGCTGGCTATTCTGTCGAGATCTGCACACTGTCGATTTGGACACCCGAGAATACTGCGTAGCTCCATTGGTGTGGATGCGGTCAGCGTATAGATGTTCCGTGTGACTTCCGCTGTGGTATTGACTGGCCTGGGTGCGCATGAAGTGGTTGTGGTGGCGAGACCTTCTGTCATCCTTGCAGCAGCACCATAAATGTCGGTTGAAATGCTGCAGTGAACATAAAAACGTAGTTATAACCCAGTCAATTTTAAAAATTAACGCCATCATTCATATCACGAACTACTGTTTAAAGATTGCTTACTTTGCGGAAGGTACCGGAAACACAGTAGAGAGTGATTGGGTTGATGCAGCTTTAAAAGTTATAAATCAAATTATCTCATGTAATATTTCAATTGATGCAAAGAAATGTTTAACGGATTATGTATTTACCTGTTGATAAAGGAAAAGCAAAAGCCAATCATACGAATCCAGTGCCAGAACAAGTTGTAATGCTTCTCAGCATTTGGATAATAGTAGAACCAGATGAGGAAAACATGGGATGGGAAGAAACACATGGCAAAGATTACCACAAATGACAGAATCATCTTCGCCACCTAAGTAAAAAACCACAAAAGAAGCATGAGTTTCAGTTACCCAAAGTTCTAAGTATTTACTCAAATCCTAGTACGGGCCACCCCCTTCCTTTTCAATTATCTCCCGACAAGATAGTTAAACTTTATGGAGATGAAATAGGAAGGAAATTGATTATCTCCCTCGCCCCCAACACGCCTACTTCTGCACCCTGCAGTTATTTCTTCTTCTATCCCTTATGCATGCATGTGTTTTATGGAGGAAATACGATACATATTAAAGGTTTATGGGATTTTGCAACTAATTTCCTGTACGAAAATGTATTCAATACAAAGTTCGTTTCGCTCTAGGAAAAACTTTGCAGAAAATCCGTTTTCGATAATACCTTCTTCCGCGACTGAATTTGCTTCACTTGGCCTTGTGCCTCGCCGACCATATTCCTCGTACTTTGGAGCAGATGATGAGCCATGATGATGTAGAATGTGGCAATAAAACAGAGAGGAATGGCATAGTACACGAGAAACTTGAACATAACGACCACCTATAAAAACAAAAAAATAGCATTTTTCAATGTACGAATTTTTCCACATGAAAATTGAAACCAAGCTCACGTTCACATCTCTAACCATCCATAAAAATAATAATAGGAATCGAAAAAAAGGATTGGGAGAAAGTCTTTGTTCGTTTTTAAATGGTCAATGCATGCACATTATTTTTCTCAGACAAACTTTTTCCTATTTCCTGGAATACTTTCTGGTTTGACTTTGGCTTGTAGGCGTAGGGCTCGTGAGAATCACGTTCTCATCACGATAGATCCATGTCCACGTCAAACTAAACCCGCTCCAACTCCAACCGCAGACCAAGCCCCATCACATCGAAAATCGAATCGGGTCGGGGATTTGGATTTTACAGAAAAAAAACTTGTGTCTCACGCTCATTTCATGTGACACACATTTGATGTGGATTAGATTGGATGATTGGATTTGTATTGCAACGCTAATATTAAAATACCTACTAAATTTTTTGTCTTCATCAATCACGGTCACACGCCATGCACAAATGCCAAAATAATAATAATATTCACTTTTCCCAGGCTCCGATCACGCTCATGAATGGATATACGATGAGTGAAAGTAAAAATCAAGTGAAACAGGAATTACGAGTTATAGACCAGACTATAGCAAATTGCGCAGACAATAGGCAGTGCAGTAGGTGGAGAGGAGACTAGATAGACAGAGACAAGTTTATTCGGAAAACTGAGAATTGGAATGAAGCTTCTTTTTATGGAGATAATAAAAGATGGATGATGTGCTGCGGTGATGATGACACTTGTTTGCTCACCATCACCCTGAAAAATAAACATGTTCTTTAGGTTCATTGCTCACGCACAAGTATCAAACGGAAACCGCACGTCACGGGAAGCACGAGAGCTATTTTTGATTAGGGAAGGTGGATTTAGGAAGGAAGTATGGTCGCTTTTACCTGAGTCGGAAAACGATCGATTAGGACAAAAGAAAAAGATGGAAAGGTAGATTTTTCTGCATCGCCAAATCGCTATGAAATATGGCAGAAAAGTTTTTTTGTACGTAGATATTTACCTTTGGGTACGCATACTTTTCGGTGAGGTCCTTTGGAAAACTGCAAGATTAAGAGAATAGATACTATTTAATCCAGAAAAAAGTTTCACCCACGCCTTAGGTTTAGGTATGGACGGAGATTTATGTTATAAAACAGTTTATACTTACGGGTAGCAAACATCAAAAGTTTTATTAGTCCCATCCACGGGCACAGTCCATATAAACGAGAAGAGCAGGGATGGTAATGCAAACAGGATGGAGACGAGCCAAATTCCTGAAAAAAAAAATGCAAAACCCATGTCACGTTGGATTTACGTAATACCAAAATACTTTATTCTTGACCTTGACAAAAGACTTACCAACGATTGTGATGCATGTGATTCTCGTAGCCCTCCTCCCGGTAACAGTGTAAACGGTGGATGTGAACGGCACACAGAAGAATATTACCAGAATGTCACCAACCGCCAAACTACAAATGTACCTGCCCCCAACAGAGGTCCAAATTGACCTAATTAATATGCCATAAAAGCAAGCCATACAAAAAAAGGGCAGTGACAAAAAAAGAAAAGAAATACTGTGAAGAAAAAAATAACGATGCATGCATGATTAGAATTAGGAGATACAAATTTCATGCAAGATAAGATATGTACTAAGATACTACTTTTTTTCTCCAGACTTGAATTGTTAATGTAAGTACTTTATATAAATGAAACAAAAAAAATACTAATAAGAAGCAGCAAAAAAGGCAGTCATTCTCTTTGTTAGGCGTTATTGTTTTTCTTGGAAGTTGAAAAATCTTACATGTTTGGCACGTTACGCATAGACCTATGCTTAAGGAAGATGACTATCAGCGTCCCATTTCCGATGACCCCAATGATAAAAATAATGGCAAAAACTACTGGAATTATATAGGTCTCTGGGCGCAAATTATAAGGAACATAGTCGTCGTGCAACGGTACTTCCGTAGTTGGGTCTGGGGTTGTGGAGTTGACAGAGTAATTTCCTAGCACATCACCATCATCATATTCTATATCTACGCTTCGGTCAGGTCTTACAACTCCTGTTTCTCTTGAGTTGTTAAAAGTGAGTTCGTCTTGGATCAGACTCATCATTTGTGCGAGGGCTGTTGCAGCTTGCATCTGTTTCTGAGATTCCATTTTTTTGTTACTTTGTGTTTTGACTAGGACTAGACTATATGAGGCAGGGGGTTTGTCCGTTGAAGGTCAGGGAAGCAATTAGGATGTTATTTTACGCTTCCAAAGATTATCGCTGTTATGACTTTGGGAAGAAATATTTGGCAAATTTTGAATTCCTGTTAGAACTAGTTGCGCTTCTTCAACAGTGGTAGTTGTAGTAGTGTTCCTCAAGCACATGAGATGAGATGAGATTGAGGATTAGAACGCGTGCTTCCATTTTTAGAATTTATGAGAGTTTTGGTGCTGATGACGCCAGAGATGGAATGCCTGAATGTGAATACTTGAACTTAGAAAAAGCTCCTTGTTTCAAGATTTGGAATGGCTGCTGGTGCTGTTGAATTGATGACGTTGCAGGGAAGACTCATCTCATTATGCATGCTCCTTACATCGCTCTTCATCCGCTAATGATTCCAAGAAGGGACAGGAAACTATTCACGTTTCTTTTGTGTTCTTCTGGATGGAAACAATGTAGATTCGTGACGTGTTCAAGATCTGAAATGAATAGAAAAATAAATAAATTTTTAAAATCTGAGATGGGACAAATGAGCTCCAATTCTAACAAGTAAAAAATATATTGCAAAACGCCAGCATTAAAAATTTTTGTGAGTCCATCCACACTCTCACTCCAATAAAAAATAAGTTTTTTCTTTGCCATCTTGTGAATTCATCCAAACGTACAATGTATAATATTGTATATCATTTTAAGCCGTTTTCAACGACTTTCAAATGAAAACACCTTCCCCCATTTTTACGGACATAAAGACTCCATTTTAAGGTGTACATATTTTGGGTTTTCAAACAAGAAACAAGAGGATTGCCCGTTTTTTGATGTGATCATAAACACCCCATGAACATGAATCAGGTGCTATTGCTTTACAGCATTTCTCGGAAAGACGCAGACGTGACGTGAACGCAAAGGTGTTAACAGTTTACAAGACTCCAGGGACTGAGCGCAAGTACAAACGGAAAAGGCACGTTTCGTTTTAACAAACCTACCCTACCAGCATCAGCATCATGCAGCGCCTTACGTTAGTATTGCTCCACTTCACAACACACAACAGCTTTTAGTTTTAGTAATAATAATTTTTTGAACCATTCTCAAATCAAAATGTCAACAAAGCCCAACTGCGAATTTAACTGCGGGACTTCTCAAGATCTAAAAGGGTGAAAACGACTTGAAACAAAAAATGTTGGAAACAAGCTATTTAATGAGGATACACACATACAATATCTCAGCTTTGAATGGCTTCCTCCTCCATCCATAAATTTCATAGAGTGAGCCGGACAAAAGCGAAGCCAAAGCCCTGGTATTCTTAAAAGTCTTAAGAAGTTAAGACAAAAAGCAAACACTTGAATAGCTCCTAAATACAAATTCATAATATTTATTCTTCCTAAATGAAGTGCTTTTATAACTGTTCCACATCTGTCTGTGCTTTTTCTTGAATAATGTGGAACTGTTGTGGAACAAAGCTGGATTCAGAGACGAGACAGCTAAAGAAAAGCCCCAGGAACACTTTCTGCTTTTTTTCGTATTCTTTTTTCGACAGTTGAGTAAGTGAAAGGAAAACAGTGACTTTATATACTTCTTTAGTGCGTCCTCCTATTCTTCTTTAGTCAAAAAACTCCACAAAGAACCTGTCTTGACAAAAGTGACTTCTCTGACTTTAGTAGGATAAACTTGAAACAGTCGAAGAATAGAGAAGGCGTTTCAAATTCCATGCGCCTGAATCTGAAGTCTAATAATCATGATGGCTGTAGGTAGGTACCTAGGTAAATAGTGGTGGCGGAAGCTTTAATCTATTCTCTCCATTAAAAAATATTTGAGAAGAAAGCATGCAAACATTTTAAAATGCATCATAATCTATGTGAATTGCAAAGTGGAGTACCTATTTTTAGCATTTTTTACATTTTCCCTGAGGAAAGGTGCGGGTCACGCAGAAAAATACAGAAACTCACTTCACTTTTGAAGAACTTTCCTCATCTCTGAACTTCTGAAGTGAAAAGAGAAAGCGAAAGAAATGAATTAAGGGACCAGGACCAACTTTGTCAAACATAAAAAAGATGCATGCGAGGCATCTCGTATTATCGTGAATGAATGAATGCAGGCCAACTTCTAATGTTATATCTGTAGAAGACATTCAAATCAGCACGAGTGGATTCCCAAGACAAGGCCTCTTTCTAAAAGCCCATCTTTACTTGTACAATGTCTTAATTTTTTTCTTATTTTGCTTTCTGAAAGGGCTTAAATTTCCTGTATTCTCCCTTCTCCCATTTCAGCTTTGTCCAATAAACATTCTTCGATGGTTTATATTTTTTTGTATGCATGGAAGACGTAATCCTAAAGATCATTTTCAGGTGAATGGATGCACTACAGACCCAACCCAAGTAGCTAGTGCTAGGAACATTAGTGAGCATTGGCTTTAATAATCTCTTCAACTTTTTCCCTTACTTCCCTTCAATTTCACTTTTCTCATGTTTCCATGTAGTGCATGCATCCAGAATACAAAATGAATTTGGAAGAGCCCAACACTGGATCCTACTGGAGACTTAATAATCCTCTTAAAAATAGAAAAGGAATTGGAATCAAATGCAGCAGTGAAAGAGATAAAGTAGTACGAGTACCAGTAACGGCACAAGATACAATTCCTCGAAATGAAGCTGGAATTGGAGGAACTCTCTTCACTGTTCTTTTTTCCGGATATGCAAGCACTGTACTATAGCCCTCATCTTAATGAAGTGTTGATTGTTTGGCTCTTTGTTAAGCTGGCAGAACATTTTTTTCGGGGTTTCGAGTTACAGTTAAAATACAGAACAGTACAGACTAATTTGATATGTTTTTCAAGACTGCTACTGCTAGACTTATTCTTTCTTATGCGTCCAGGATCTGACAAGTAATGATATTTTCCACGTGAATAAACATCGTTAAATATAGGAAAGTAACGGCAGACTTTTGAAAAAAAAAATGCTGCTGTGTAGCTTGTTTGTGAACTTTTCTTACGCCACTTTTATTTGGGTAGATTTTTTATTTTCTAAGAAAACACAATCATCACATATTTTTTGATTAATGATGAAAACCCTGTTGGAAAAGTAAATGGAGAACTTTTTCATAAAACTGAAAACTTTGTTACGCAAACAGTGTATTTACAAGCTTGAAAAGTGTAGTAATCCTCGCAAACAAGTGCAAAAAAATCAATTGAACAAAACAACTATTTTCGCAATAAAAGCAGAAGGAAGGTTGTGTGGAAGCTTTTGATAATAGATTTCGTATTGGCGAATTGGAAAATGAATACCCACAAAGGTTAACCCACAACAAATAATCTTTAATTCATTTTTATAGCTAATTCCATTCACTATGTGTTTTTTTTTGTAAATAGAATGAATGTTAGAGTTAGAATAGAGTTAGTCAAACAAAGTATGCATCCAATTATTTTCTCAATCTCATACAAATATGGTCTAACTAGTTTATCTTTCAAACTTCATATTTGTCTCAAAGTTTTATATTGTCTTTGCATGCGGTGAATGAACTTCATCTGCCCATTCGGTATTGCTCTATACGGCCAACTTGAGCTCAAATTCAATTCAGCAATTTTTGATGACATGTAAAAGCCTCATTTACATTTAATTTCTTGCATTGTTAGCATTTCTCTTCTTCGAAAGGTATTCCGTAAAGGTCTCGTAAAGCAAACAAACTGAACAAAGATTGAAAAAAGTTTGTGGGGATTTTTTTTCCATCTCATTCATAGATCGTCGCTGCGAGATCATACCCTTCAAAAATCACTTTAACCTTCCATTGCAGGCAGAAATATACAAAAAAAACGTGATGCAAAGATAAACACATTTTAAGGTCCCCCCTTCCAAGATCTCGTTTATCATTCATCTCTTTCTCCAATCTTGGAACGAGCGAACGACATAGTCACTCACTTTATCGTCCTGTTTTTCTGAGAACAACATTTCATGAAAAAATGATGATCTTTGAGGTTTACTGTTTACACTGCCCTTTTAATTTCCACAACAATCACATCACGTATAATATGAGCATCTCATAAGGAATGGAGCCGACAAGGACGACAATGTCATGCTTTTACTATGCCATGATGATATGAATGCATCACATCACAGATTCTCTTTGTTCCACATGGAGGCTTACCAACGCCAAGCAACGCAACGCCAGTTTCATTTCCAGTAGGGCAAACAAACAAGGAAAATCTAAAAAAGATCCAAGAATCAAGATGCTCTCATTCATCGTCAGATAGACTCTGTTTGAACAGCAGGATTTCCTGATTCCGTCTATCGACTTGCTTGCATAACTCGAACTATACGAAGTTCTAAGAGCACATACTTTTGAAAACATTTTTCTTTCTTTTCTCTGGACGGGTGTCAATACATTTTTTGATGTCTTTCTCCGGGATGGATATAACTTAAAATGATTTTTTTTACGAAGTATGTCTCTGTTTTGAGGAGTTCATGCGTGCCATACATTCTGTCTGGTGTAATCTCTTACTCAACTCTATTATTGAAAGTAGGACAGTACTATTTTTTTACCATCCATCCCGTCAAAACCCACGAACCCTATCTTTAAATCCTTACCGGTCTACTGGTTTCCTTCCAAAAATTGAGGTGAAATAGGCTACGTCAAGCCGAAAAATAAAGCAGCGGCAGAGAAAGTTTTTGAAACCAATAATTGTGTTCTTGTGAAAAACGCTAGGCAAGGTAGCATAGGATTATAGGATAAGGATCAACATTGAATTTTCAATCTGGAACTAAGCCATTTGAAAGATAAGGTAGTTCTTGGAATTTTATTATTACAAAAGGCAGGGAGAGATTGTTATTTCTTGAAATAAACGATTTTATCACGCTGAGATTTAAAATGAGCTGACTGGGCCAAAAGATTTAAAACTTAAAACTGAGAGCTCCAAAACTGGTTACTATAAAATGATGAAGCGTGACCTTTTGTTTCTCCAAAAAGAGGATAATAGTTTCCGCTACATTCGTAGTAAAATGATTTATAGCCATGAGAAGCGCGAGGTTCCACAATGGCTATAGAAAGGCAGCATTTTCAATCCTTTTCTATCCCTTTTACACGCATCGACAGTCTCTCATTCCCCATTGTTCCGTTTCACGAAGAAATGCAATAACTGATATGATAGGATACGCATGATAGCGTGAGAAGTAAGGAATTCCGGACTTAAGTCCAATGAGAAAATGATTATAAGCTTGGGAGCCATTATTATTGTCAGTTCAAAATAACGATCGAGAAGCAATGTGTTTATAGCAAAATCCCTTGACGCGAACAAACTCTGGAATTTTTTTAAGAAGCGCCAACCTAAAGATAGTTGTACGAAGAAGGAAGCTGAGCTAAAGACCTACATTTTTGTATCGACTAATATTTGCAACTTTAAAAGTTAATACACGTATAATTTCATCCTCATCATTTCATGTTCATTTCCAATATATTTTTCAGGAATCTGACGTCTGGTAATTACAGGGAAAATACTCTTCCTTTGGAAACAAGCGAAAAATTCCACTCCCTTGTAGACTTTGCAGTCTGTATTTTTCATATTTTTTGGGGTCTGGAAAAACAAACTGAAGTTTCACAAACTTCTAAAAGGCATAACACCAACTTGCAAGTTAATCTTCTAAAACAAAAGAAACTTTTTTCCATTCAAATGTGAAAAATTGATCTGAAAGTTTGTCAGCTAGAAAATTGAAATAATAATTTATTCTGCACGCTAAAACATTGCTTATCATTGAAGGAAAGATTAAAGTGCTTTTGTATTCTTAATGAATCAGCGCTAGTTTAAAAGATAGCCTTTATGCAGCTCAAGCTGGTACACAAACTTTGATGAAAGTTACATTGACAAAGTGACAATCTCTTCTGAAGAGGAACAAAAGCTTTTGATTATGTACCAAGTGATTAGAAAGTGGTTAACGAACTGGAGTGTACCAGTTTTCATCAAATTGCTGATCAAATAACACAGGCAATGATGAATGTTGTCTCACAAAAAATTCCATATTTTAATCAAATTGCCGAACGAATAAAAAATTACTTTACCAACGATATCCGCCAGGCTTACTTATGTTCCCATTACCCCTATTTTTAATTGGTGTAAGCTTTCACTTTTATCAAAACAATCCATTTCATAACTTTTCAAAAATTTTCCATGTTTACTATTACGAGTTTGGAGAAAATTCGTAACACGTAATAATTTTTACTATTTACCACAGCATGAGGTAAGGTATGGTAGAGTTAGATGTGTCTAATATTTCATCGACTTTACTGCAGACATAAAAGCGTGAAAATCAAATGGAATAAATAAATTACATATTACTTTTTTATTCGGTTCAATTTTTATGTAAACAGAGAAATCAAGTAAGCCTAAATTGCAGGAAAATACTTAGGTTAAATATATAATTTTTTTACCTTCAATGAATCAAAAAATATATTCAATAAAAAACGTGAGCAAGAAAGCACGTGAGGAAGAAAGCAAGTTGATGCGTGATAAAAAGACTCAAAAATAAAAGAATCCATTTTATTTTACCCATTTTCTAAGAATCCTTTTAAGTCCTCAAAACATGCGAGTTCATTCTAAGATTTGAATGATGTAGATGGCTGTTCAAATGACACAATACAATCACAATTGTGTAAATTGGTTTTCGCAAGATTTCTCACTTCACATCACGATCTTATTGGTGGGACAACAAAGTTCACCTTGCTTCGCAATCACCTTCACCTAGGCGGTGTTTGGAACGCTTCCATTCCAATTGTTTGGAAAAAGTTACCATTGATTTACGCTTTAAAAATTAGAACCAACTGTATTTTTGTTGACATTCGGGAGAAAAGTAGTCTATTTATGGATTTAAAAGGATGTGGTGCGTTAATGGAGGTTGGAGGTGATAAAGTATCTCAATCATGTGAGGACAATTTAGGCTATTAGATGTATTAGATCCACAAATCCCATCTAAAACACACAGCAAGCAACCTTATCTTCGTAGATTTCCTCGAAACACTTATTTTGGAGAGTAAGGACGCATGTTTGGAAAAGCTTAGAAAGTTGACACCATTTCGTCGTAATTTGCCTAATGGATTGAATTCAAGTCTTCAGTGTAAAATGTAAGAGGTGGTGATACGGAGGAGGTTGAAAGGTTTTTACGAGAGTCTCTGAAAAGCTTCTTATATCTTTATTGAAAAACGATGAAACGATGCTTGGAGTAGTTGCGAGAATATTCATGGATGATATTATTATCACGAAGAATTTTCGCTGACTGAGTCCTGAATTCAAAATGCTTGGTAGAGGGACCCAATTTCAACATATTCTCGATGAGGATGAGGTAATATTACACTTCAGTTTTTTGGAAAAGGTGTCAGAACAAATTGTATTTTAGAGAGCAATTAGGAATATTAGTAGAGCAGAGAAAGCATTGAAGAAGACCACGAGTGGAGAGTAAGCTGGAGAATAAAAAAATGGAGTGGATAGTGACGTGAGATGAAATGAATGTAAACAAAATGTGTAGCCATGCATTGTATTGGGTCACATCACACCGTGGTTAGTATATGTCAGAGTCTCTGAGGTCCAATGTGAAAGCCATTATATATGAGTTCGGTAAATGTAACAGTAACGGAACACTTTTGATTCTTTACACTTCGCCACCAAATTTGTGGATCTTTTCAATAAACTAACTTCCTTGTACTACGTATATTTACATTTAGAGTGTTATCACATCTTTTTCCTTTATATCAACCAAATATTTGCCGAGCAATTAGCTAATTTAGGTTGAAATCATATTTTCATAAATCACTTAAGCAAATTACCCCAAGAGTCAGGAATTTGATGATTTTTAAGTATTCATACCGAATGTATTGATCGCATTTCTGAATTTTGGGTTACCTTTCGCACACCTCCACTGACTTTTGTATTCATTCAAAACTAAAGTGAATCAAACTCTGTGACCTAGTTAAACTTGGGAATTTAGATGGTTAGATGTCTATTTCAGGATATTAAAGTCACTTGATGCAATTAAAGAATTCAATGACTTTGTATCTTCTGAAGATTTACGAGGAAACTTTTGAATAATGCGCTCACAGAAATGAACTTGAATTACAGAATTTAGTTCTATTTTCACTTTTTACAGTCCGATGGCATTACAGATTCCTTTGTTAGTTCTCAAAAGTACTTTTTAAGTTCTACTTGAAATAAGTATTGAAGATGTATGTATTTTGGATTACGGATCTTTGATTATAATTGTGGAGAACTTTTCATTTTCGCTAACTTTCCCTTACATTTTTTTCAGAATCAATAGAATAGAAAGTTTTGAAAAGTTGCTGCTCGACCAACCAAAAATTACAAAATACGGCCTTTTCATCGCCGCAAAGCATTGAATCAGTAATATCAGAGAGATTACAATGAAATAATGGAGCGAATCTCACAATTCAATATGGTTTCATTCTATTCAATGTTGTGATCCAAAACCATAGTGAATGACTATAAATGGTTAGTTAAGCCGATAAAAATGAGAGTTCCCTTTTGAAAAAAGTCTTGTCATAAGTATCATCCCAAAACGAATTGTTCATTTCATCATCCCAGGTTTCCTTTTGATGTTGAAAGAACGTCATTCATTTTACTTTCCCTGACAATGTGTAAATACGTTTGTCACTTTAAATTGAGTTGGGTATCTTGTCAATCCTCAAATTTCGATATGATTCAGCGAAAGCTATCCCTCTTTCTCTGTTTGTCGTTATTCGTGGCTAACGGACAGCGACAGACCAGTTTGAAATTTTATGGCTCGTTATGTGAATTCGGATGCATTTCTACGAAAAGTTGGTCTGGTTTGCTAGGGCGTGCCTCTAGAGACAACGATATTATCCCAATTTTTGTGTTTGCACAAGGCACAAGCCAACATTGCAAAGAGGAGGCTAATCCCGTCTGGCATTGTGATAGTGAAATATATTTCGGTTTGAAATGCAAAAAAGAATCCGTTTTATTTTCTAAAACGGAGGTGCTTTCCCTCATTTTTGGCTGTAATGTATGCAAAAGTAAGTACCAGGCGGGCGACATTAGGACCTCGACGAGAGTTTCTGGCGAAAAGATGAATCTCGACTCTCAATCTGAGTTTGAGAAACTGGGGGATTATGCCTTATATGTAGCATCTTTCATTGAATAACCAGCTCCATTTTTCATTGTCATGCTTTTTTTTCTTTACAAAATTCTCTAGAAAAGAAACCTCCTGTTCTTCAGGTTTGACTCTGATTCAATGGAAAAGAAAAGGCTTATTAACTTTATGGATAATACTGCAAAAATATGCACAACATTAAGGGATATTAGGACCCTTGCTGGATGAAGAAGGCCTATTCTCCTCCTCCTCCCTATTCCGATAGGAATACTTTCCCTTTGCCATTCTTCTTCATTTTTCGTCATTTCTGCTCTCATTTCCATCATACTCGTATTAGCTCCCTTATTGTATCATCATCACTCGTTCGTCGTTTGCGGAGCCAACAGCAAAAATGACATGAGAATCTGACGGCGAACAACTTTTTTCACTTGGACAGCTTCAAGAGGGAAGACGAAGTGGGTTGGCGAGAGAATGTAGTTGAGTGAGTTGGTTTGGCGCTTTTCATCACGAAAAAAAGAAGGAGGAAGTTACGTTGTTTCAGATTGAAATAAGAATTGGGTAAGAAAAAATAATATAGAATAAATGTATGAGTTATTGTCATGTCATTGCATTGTTCATCCCATCCATGCCATGAGTCCATGAGCTATTTGTATCTCAACTCTATTCCATGAACATTTTAGCTTAACGGATGGACGGTTGAAAAGAAAGTGGCTTTCTAGTAGAAGGAGCTTTGTTCGAATTTGCTCTTCTTATTTTGCCCCAAAAAAGATTTCTCTTCTGCTCCAGTTGTCAAGGATTATGGAAGGAGAAGACAACTCGATTACTTAAGCTTATTCACGGAAGAGTACCATTTGTCGTTACTAATAAGGAAGTCGTTGCATTCAAAGCATATTGGTTGGATCGAAAGATCGTTTTTGGCTATTAATAAATTGCAATGAAATTTCATTTTCAGCTAATTAGACGAAACAGCGCAACCATGTTTGAATCGACAGATCACAAGCAAAAAAATCAGGACACCATAACAAAAACAGTCTTCCTAAATTATTTTTCGTATTCACAACTTGCAAACTAGCAAACAATTTTATACTTTTAAAAAATCGATTATTATTTCCTGCATTTTGTAGCATTAACGTTTCCTACAACTAGGTCCCCAAATTATATAAATCAATACAAATTCAGACAATCCGTTGGTAAATATATGCCAAAGTGAAACCTCATCTTCCCACCCCATACCATTTATTCTTCTTTACTCTACTTTAGTGCTTTTGCTCTGTTACACAAATAAAAATAGAATGTTCAATGCGACTCCCATAATATTTCATCCAAACTGTCCCATTGTGCATGAGACACATTTCTAAAAATTCTG
>JAHZMX010000111.1:0-27534 GCA_027743895.1 Seira musarum
TAGAACTTGAACTTGCTCCTGCGTAACCATTAAAAATTGAGTTGAACACGATTTTGTTCGTGATCACTCGTACATAAGCTTATAACTTGCTTCCTCAGATCTTGTCCCCAATCCGTTATATTGGAATAGGGTTGCTTGCTTGAACCAACAACCGACCCAAGTGCCAAAAGAAATTAAACTTGACAAAAATAAAAATTTTGTTTGTGAAAGATTTCCCTTCTTTTAAGTATTGCTTGTCGCCATCGGGTTTTTGTGTGAGCAAACGAAATAGAATTTTTATAGCGCAAGAAAATTAAAAGAGCAATTTCAAGGGCGGCAAATGGGAAAGAAACACGAGAAAAAGCTCAACTTGACAATCAAAAGACAAAAGGAATATTGCACGAGTTTGTCGGTCTTTGTAACTGCGCTGTAGCCACTCATGTTTTTTAGTCTTCATTTTTTAACGAAAATGACACACGTGAGTAAAGTATATGTAATGAATTCATTTAGTACAAAAAATGTAATGCGCAACAGTTGAATCTCCGTATCACATTGATTATATCACGCTGTTTTATTAGTTTTCACGGAACGGCTCTCAAAAGCAGATTCCTCGACAGGGAAATGGCTTTCGAGCGAGAAGTAAGTTAAGTAAGTACTCACACAAAAAAGTTTCGCAACTTTTTTTTAGCGTGCCTGCAAGTGATTCATTTTTGCGGTTGGGGGTAACACATGCTATTGATCTTTTACGGTTAAATAAGCGCTACGCGATACGCGACGCTGGCAGACGCACACACGAAGAAAATATACCACTTGTTTTTTTTTATATGGCATAACGGCTTTATTTTTCAGAGAGAAAAAATGTTTCACGAACAGAGTAAATGCATTTTGTTCTCGTGGTCTCTTATTTTCTTTATCTTCAACTTTCGTCTATCAATTAGGACCAGAAAAACTTCTGTTCTTAATTAAACTTACGGTGATATGATATGATTGGTATGATACGATATGAATGAATGAAAGGCGAAAGAGGTGGATTGGATTAATTATATCGGAATTCGTCAACTTTTTTTTATCTTGATAAAAGATCTTATTTAATTTACACGTATGCGGATACACACTCGCATTAGTCCATTAAATGTATCAAAGATAAAAAGTTGTCCTACCTTTTCTAAAAGTATGAAATATCGGGAGAAGTAAGTAGAACCAGAAAATTACATTTTTTTACTGTTTTCGTGCAAAAGTATATGAAACAAATGTCTTGTCGTGACAAAGAAAAAACCACAAGTCCCGCGATGTGATATGTGAATTACGTTGTTCGTTGGAGGGAAGCCTTGACCAGTCACATAAACTTTAGGTGGCATCATGCAGATGAAGAAAAAATGCTTAATTTAGCAGGATAGGTGGATATTTGAATTTCAGTTGAATCTTGGCTTAAGACGTACGGAATAATGAATTTTCAGATTTTGCATGAGAAAATATAGTTTTAATGAAGTTTGAAGTTCTCTTGCCTTTTCTTTATTCGTTAAAGAATGGTAGAAAGAACAGGTGTTTCCATATTTGAAGATCATGTTTTTCTTTGACAAAATGCTGTTGTTTATTGATCACGAATTGATTTCTTTTCCGAATGGGGGACTAGATTTTTGTAACAACTTTGAAAACAATTTTATTTTTATACCTATAAAGGCACATGAAAGTCAGTTCAAACAAAACCAAAGCGAAGTATTCACAATGCACAATTATTAGATGAGGAAAATTGAAATTCACATAGGTATTCAGTCAGTCGATAGAAATTAATGTTTCCTCATGAAAATCTCCGGATCCTGAATTCCTGGGGGTCGTTGCTAAATTTACGTCTTCGTATAAATCCAAAGATGCTTTTGTCGGTTTATTCATGTCAGAAATCGGAATGAGATTTTCTTGAATTTCTGTTGAAGGAAGTCCTGAAGGTAACGGGTTCGCATGAGAACATCTACAATCACAGCAACACTCTGAACTGATGAATGGGTTGTTTGGATTAGGAAGTCCTTCGAAAATGACTGAAGGGCTCCCCGGCACTTGCAATTGCAACGTGCAGCAAGATTCCTCCTCTTGGCCCCCAACCCCAGCTATTGCCGGTTCACATGATGAGACATCTTCCTCTTCGTCAGTCTCCCCGTCTGAAACGTAATATTTGAATGATTTTCGATCTAAGCTTAAGTTTGCGTTTGGTTCTGGCAAGGGTACTGTCAACAGCTCCTCAGACTCATCTCTCAAAATGCCTTTCCAACAGTCTTCTTCATTATCACTTTCTAGAAAGCCACCGTATATCACTAGCTTCCTTTTCGCATGGCATTTTTCTTTTAAGGCGGTCTAGAAAGAATGGAAAGGTTCAAGGTTTCACTTGCAGTCAGCAGCCGATTTGATTCGGCCGTCTGGGCGCATGCATTAATGAAAATCGTTAAGAGTAATAAAATGCAAAAATATCATAAATTGCGTACCAAGCACGAGCCCATTTTGACATTTACTTTGGAGAAAATGACGTTTTTACTACAGTAATTGGCTCGTATTTTCCTTTAGATTACTTCTAAGAAAGGGAATTTTACGGTTCGCTCCTTCAGATTCCTGAAATTATTTTCGTGGAAGACGAAGACGAAACGTCTTAACATTCATTTAGATTCCGTGTTTCTCAGCCATCTCTTCTTGAAAATCGCCCCCTTCCTGTGCTAAACCTTGAGTGAGTGAGAGGGAAAAGTGAAAGTCTTCGTCTTTCTTGACTGACGCATAGGGAAAGCATGTTGATCGATTGAAATGATTTTGCCACCCCAATAGCAACCCTGTTTCCATAGCCAAGTCAAACAGTACCGTACCTTACTTGAAGGCAAGAAAATCTTGAAGAGTGAGAGGTAATCGAAATGATCGACTTGGTGGAGGGGAAGTGATTTGATCATGTTGCGTGGTCAGAGGCAGTTTAAGTAGGGAATGTGAAATGCTAACGTGTATCTGGAGAACCCTAAGCTTCATAAGTAAATAATTTCCGCCCTACTCATTAAACGAAGGTCGTTTGAAAAGCTTCACCATCAGAGCCATCATCAAAAGAAAATCTAAAGCTTTTTGGGGTGCATGGCATGCATTGCATTGTTTCAAATCAACCACACGTCCGGAATGTTGGGCGATGACATTTTGATGAAAACTTTGATGATGATGATCACTTTGGTTTTCCTACTGGAAACAAACAGAACGGTAGTCAAAATTAGTTTTCCACTTGGGGCTGCTGGAACTGAAAGTGAGTTGCATGAAACTTAAATTACTTTTTCGTTGCGACACTATATGAGTACGATTTTAGGTGGCTCCCATAAAGACTTAAGAAAACATTTATTCGAAAGTCCTTAACCTTTATGGACGGCAACTGGCCTGGCTTGGCTTGACTTCCTTCATTAAATGAAACGACTTCTGTGAGACGAATAGGAAAAAACACTACATTTATATCATCATCGTGATCATCCTTTTCGTCCGGATAGGATTACGTGATAGGTAATGAAATACGAGCACGAGATATTGAGGAAATTGTTGTAAAGAAAATGAATGATTTTCCCCTTTTTTGGTTACCCGATTTAAGATTTTCTACAGTAAAGGTTGAGTTTTGAACGTAACATTTTATGTTGCATTTACCGGTCACCTTTATGTTGTCTGAAAATTCCAAATAAGATATAATCACTTCCAATTAGTTCACAATGTTGGGAGGATGGGCGGGTGAGGATATGACATTGAAAAGGGGGATCTTGATAGGGGACATTATCAGTCCAGTCTAGTTCTTCATTCATGGACCTTTTTACAGTGGTTTTGGGTTAACCAGTAAGCATGCTTCTAATTGTTTAAAATAGGTTTGAGGTGTTATGCTTATTTTGGGGCAAACTTGTTAGCTACCTTTGTAAATCTATCCCCACTACTTCTTTATCTCTGACCATCATTAATTTTGAAAATTATTTTCGTTTGGTTGGAAAGGATGGTTGTCATAAAGTCCTTACTCTTCATATACTTGAACTTGAAAAATGAAGAAAAGTTACCTGGGACGGCTAAGACAATGAGGATAGATGCCTAAACAGACGACTTCATTAAATGACATGTACTCGGTTGAACGAATTCCGAAGAAAACGAATTCCGTTGTGGTTTTGAATTTAATACAAGTGTACAATTATTTAGAGTGATTATATTCACGCGAAACTCATTTAATTTATGAAATGAAAAGTTAAGCCGGCTATATAGAAGACGAACGAGATTACTGAAGAATTTTCACTATTCTTGGTTTCCAGAACTCCACTCATCTTTTGGTCATTACATTGTTTCATGTAGACTTCCAGGAATTTTTTTGCAAGATTTTAACAATTTTTTATTCGCTTCGCGTACCATTTTCTTACTCGTGTGCTACATCGAAATCCAATATTCCTTTCCCATCTTCCTTCCACGAAAATAAAAAACTCGGATTATCTTCAGTCACCGCTTCTGCTTTCAGGTTTTTTATCTACAAACTATGCGGCTGAAACTCAATACCTTTCTCTCGTTCTAATCGCAAAAAAGTTATAAATGCTGGTTTTTATGGTTCTTCATGAAATTCCAGAACAATTGGGTTTTTGTTTGTGACAACGAAAACCATACGTGCGTGTGGTCACTCACTCCTAGCACGGCCACATAATACCGCAGAAACTACTCCCAAAAAACAGTAAAAATACTGCTTCCTTTCAAAAAATTTTCCGTCAAATGTCAAACACGTAAGGGGAACTACAAGAGTTATTGAGCTTTGCTACAACTAACATAATTTTATCGATTACGGTGAGCGTTTCCCTCCTTTGTTCTCGTCTTTTTATTTCTTCTTCTTCTTTTACTCACTCCACTTAACCATTCATTTGGTCGAATTATTTTTCACCTTCTAGGAAATCGACACTTTTGTCTCAAAAACCCGTAAAAAGAGCAAAACGAGAAAGGCACAAGAGTTTACCATTTTAACGCTTTCATGGAACATTCATCCAATTGATCGATCTCGAGGTTAGAAATACGCTACTTAGAAATCCTAACCTCTTTGGTTGATTTTCTAATTTACACAACGTTGTATACAATGGGAAAAACTAAAATATTTATAAGGACATGCCCTCCAAAACAGGCCGACTCTGGCGACACGACATTTTGTTAAATAATTTTTCTGTCGTTTAAAGTTTCTTTTAGATAATAATGAGTATAGTTATAACAAAGCCATATTCTTCTTCTGGCGAAAATTCGGTCGTGAACTGCTAAAATTAGCGATGCATAGATCCTTCGTACGATGCCGTGAAGTTCGTCAGAATTTTGGAGTCGGTTTTAGAAAAAGTGATAGGTCAGTTAGGAGTTAGGATTTATGTTACATCGTAATACCGATTTAGTCACCTGTTTCGATTTTCTGCTCATGAAAAATTCAGTCTCTGGAAAGCGATCAAAAAATTTATACATTTGCAAATAATGTTATTTGCTGTCCTTCGTCATACAGACCATATTGCTTTTATTAGAAACTGCTAATTGTTGTTCTAGGCGCGACTTTCATAATTGCCTCGACTCTACGATTACATCATAATTTCAACTATTCTACCTATACACTGATAAAATATTGAGTTAGAACACTAATTGTTTCTAGTTGGCATAGTTCAGGGTTCAATTAATTTTGGAAAGTCCACGAACGAAACACGAGAAATGACCTTGGTTTTGCTGTTATTTGGTTTAGCAGTCGAATCAAGTATAATTATGAATTCGTAAAGACGAAACAGAGGGTATTTGTGTTTTTGTTTTATTGCTTCAATTCACAAACGCTGTTAGAATGCAATATGAACTGGAAAATTAATTCTGGAAAACGACGTACCTATCAATTATAGAAAGTATGTGACTGACCAGTATCTCCTCTTGTCATTATCATAATCATCATTTTAATGATCATGTAAGCATATTCATAACACCAAAAATTATGATTTTTTTCGTAGAAGCTTCTGCTTTATGACTCGAGGTGAAATTGAAAATTGTCAAGTTAAAATTGCTTCGTTTTTTATTGTCCCGTCTTCCTTGTTTGCCTATTGCATGAAGGACAAAAGTTATGCATCGTCTGGCCTTTTCCATTACGTATTATATATTTATTTAACATTTCAACACAGAGAGCTTGTACTTGAACACAACCAATTTAAAAACAATTTTTTACTGCCTCACATTAGATGAAAAAAATATTAATTGATTTTTATCTGGTTTGGTAAGATCATTTTAGCAAATTTTTTCCACCGAATTGACACTTTTTCGACAATAAACTTCAACGGAAAATCCTGTTTGGGTAATTGAATAATAAGCAATAAATTAGACCATTATGCTGGTGTCTCCATCTTTCTCTCTATTGTCGTTTTTGAAAAAACACTGGGATCTGATCGGCATAGATAATCAGCCAGACGCTTTCTGGGGAGATGAGATGGATAAATGACAAAAGGAATGAATAGGTCTGTTCATGTTCATATCCGCAAGTTTTCATACATTACAATATACTTACAACCACAGCAGGGACGACCTCAGAGTTTAAACAGGTACGCAAAAATAAGCAAACACTTTTTTATGGGTTTACTTGTCAAAAAATTTATGAATTGGTTGTAATTGGCTAGTACAAAAAACATGTAAAAGTTTATGACGCTTCAAAGAAATCCACTTTTTCTTCATGCATGCTGATGCAGGCAAACACTTTCCTACAAGACATGTCAAAAGTCTGCTGGTGGAGTCAGTAAGTCAATTGAAATCACATGTCGCTCATTTGTGTATTGTATAGCCAAAGTCTGTATGAAAAAAGATGAGTTTACGTTTACATCTCGAAGAATTTTTTCGCAGAATGAAACGCATTCCTGCTGCTCATCCTCCATTTCACGTCTTATTCATAAAATATTTGAAACCAGACGATTTTTTCACTCAAAAGTACGACATAGTTCCATACTTTCTTTACGACTTTGGAAAAAAATTACATTTTGAGAAGAAGAATGTAAAACCATTCACATTGACGGGATTTTTTTCCTGGCCCCCAGGCTTGTTGACTCTGGCAGAGAAAATGAATTAAATTAGCCATAGCCATAGCCGTGTGGCGTTTCTAATTAAGTTGCTTGAACAATTACACATTCTGAGAAAAAAAAAAGTGTATGAAAATGCTTTTAGAAATGACGCTCTTGTCAGATGGAACCTTCGATAGGGTTAAATATGACCTGGTTGGTAGCCACCTTAGAAAAAATAGTTCTATTTTAAAAACGTTTTGTTTTTCCACTTATTTTTTTAGTGGTGTATTCTCAGTCGCAGGTTCTGGTTTGGTTGTTTTACTCGTTTATTATTATTTACCATGAAGCTTTTAGCCACGGCTTGTAATGGGAAGGAATAATAAAAAACGATAAATGACTTAATTCCTATTTAAACTACTAAACTGTTTTTAGCATTTTCTCTCATTTGCTATATTATACTACCTCATCTATCCAACATGGTTTCCTGCTGTGCCCAAGTCATTTCTTTTAATTTGAATAATTTCATTTTATAAACCATAAAAACAACCACTTCTGCTTTCAGAAAAAGAAAAACCCACAGGAAAGATATCCTGAAAGGAGAAATTTCAAATGGGGTTTTTATTGTTCTCTGAGAAAATAAATTCCACGTGCTTGCGAACCATGCATTACCTTACATTGGAGGGCTTAATTCTAGAATGACATTTTTTCTCTCCCAAACAATTAATACGAATAGAAAAAAATGGTAAAAGTATGTACTTAAGTCATGTTAGTTTTTCTTTCATCATCAAGTAATTCTTCTTCATCAGTCAGATTCGTTTCTCTCATTCCCCAAAAAAGTAACCACAAATACAATATTACAATAGGGAGATTTTTTTCCTTCTTGAAATAAAGACCGTTTTTTGAATGTGATTGTGACTCTACTTCAATTACACAATGCACAAATATGCAGACGATGCGATTCGATGGTGATGGTGTAATGTAATTATGCATTTTTATAATATTTTGAGAAGAGTTTAGCGAGTGAATGAAAATTCCTCTGTGTCTGTCTCTGTCTCCTCTTTTTAAGGACATGACAGTGTTAGAAGAGCTACTTCATTTTTATTGTTAGTGGATTTAAACAATTACCAGATCAAACTTGAGTTTGACTAATGGGAAGATGAAGAAGACTCTTTTTCTTTCGATGATCTCTTGTTGAAAAGAAGTCAGCAAAAATGCCAGAGCTTTGCTCTTGCTGCGTAGTAGTAAAAGTCCTGTATACGTATCACCTTCTCGGTTCCTTTCCTGCTCATCATTTTTTTTATTTCAAAAGGTGTCATGATTATGTTTACTTTATTCTCTCTGTCTTTGCTTTTTAAATCTATTATGTGGCATGGTTTTTCACACGAAGACTACTTGAATTTATTTTATTTCGTAAAGTATAATCCCTAATTCCTTACGTTACGTTCCTTTTTTGAGCATAACAATGTTAGAAAATGTCCATTATGATCAAGCTTGAAAAGCAGAGGAATGAAGGTGGAAGAAGAAGCCGGAGATATTTCAGTATCATGCCTTCATTTTATTGTCTTTTTATTAGGGAAAGAATGCACTAAAACTTTAGAGCTCTGCTACTGTATTTTCAGCCTCTTGAATTTTTTTTTCGATGGAAATGAAATAAAAATTAAACAAAAGGTGTATCTTTGATTGTTGACTTGAGAAGAAGGGGAAAACGAAAACACGTTCTGTTCTCAAATATGTATGTTTGCTTGCATGATACTGCCATCACATAAATTTAAAATGAGATCGCGGTCGCCTCTTCGCATACTTCTTGACTTTTTTTTATTGTATCAGCATTAGAAGATCAAGAGGACATGGACAGAGTGATCGTGAGTGAAACCTCTTGTGAGTGTGTCTATCTATCGTATCAGTTTCATAGCCTCCTCATCATTCATACGAAAAAAAGTTGAATCATCATCAAAAGTAATTTAGCGTGGATGACTTGAGAATGTGTTAAGTAAATATTCCCACGTTTGTCTGTCATGTTTCGTGAAGAAAAAGATTTGTGGATGTGTGGTATCTACTCCCTTACGTCTATCATTTTAATTGGTAGTATTTCCTGAAGAAGGAGTGAAATTTATAGGCTTTTCATTATTACTATTATTTGCGGAGATAATCGCGTTACTCAATTCCTCCTGCCCATAGCATACCTACCACTTTTTTGCGTAGAAAATGATAGACATGCTTGATTGGGTTATAGGCCACAGGGCAATCCCATGTTATTTCACGTTACTTCATTTTTTTCTACGAATCAATAAATTATGCATTAATAGTCATCATTAATTTTTTAATTTATCAGAGTTGCTTCCTCCATAGAATTTCAGTGGATGGATAATCATGGGTTAATTGTTTTACAAGAGGTAGGTAGGTATTTCGTAACGGCTTTTATGATGATTTGAACTTCCTCCTTGAAATCGTAACCGGTATTTAAAATATTTTCCTTTGGTTATGATACTATTTTCATTATACGCAACCGGATGTTGCTCGTTTTCTTGTGGCATACTTGCTCCTAGTTTGCAAGAATGTATATGTGTAAGGAGGGGATGCAAAAATATTGTTTAGAGCCTTCGCCATCATCAGCGTCAAGTTCACGTACAGCGAGTATTTAGCAGTACTGCAAATTATCACATCCCACGCTGACTTGCTTTCAAATTGGATTTTAGGAGTACAATGAAACTCATGTGGTTTTCCGTACATACTACTTTTCTTTTAGTAGAGCTATCATTAACTACAAATTAAGAAGAGACAGAGAGACATGAAGTATGTTCTGCACAGGATCTTCATCAAAGTCATGTCATTCATCCTATCAAATGCGTTTTCTTCATTGTTGTATTTTGTAAGTTGGCCGAAAACAAGTAAATAAGACGAGGACGACAAGAGGCAGTTCACTTCAGTTGTCTTTCAGTCTTCCCTTCTCTTCTCCCGTGTACTACTCTACCACTACCTCTTATTGTATTGTACTTATTGTGCAAAAAATTGCTTTCTTTTCTTTTCCGGTTTGCGAGCAACCTGTACATTGTAGGTAACAATGAAATCTTGGGTGTGCAGGCATTTAAGCAAAGCCACTCCTGTCTACTAACGTTACTCATCAAGACCAAAACTCGCATCTTTTTTTGTTTGCCTTCTTCTCCTTCTGTTCCATAGAGGAAAAGGCACCGGTTGCGAAAAAAAGAATCTTGAAACAAAAGACGATCAAGGAAGTCAGCATTTCTGGCAAGGAAAAAAAATGTGTTCATATCATCTACTATTTCGTGTAGGCATTCATGATTATTGTCATCCGGATCCGTATCTTGAATATCTGAGTAGCTCAAGCCAAGTCAAGCTCAACTTTCTATTTTTTTCATTCTGATTCAGTTTTTTTTTGTTCAAATGAAACCATTAGAAATTCTTGGAGCATGATGATGAGAAATTTCCATCATCATTTTCATTACAAACAACAATCTTGAGCATCTGGTGTTAGTTACCAGCACCAGGACTTATCCTGAAGTTCACTACCAACCAACCAAGCTCATTCACTGCAACAACGTTATCTATTCCTTCTTAATAGGAATTTTACCTTTCAGGTAGTGGTGGTGCTATAGTAGATCCTCTCATCTACCTCACGCACACAAACAATCGATTTACTTGGAACTGAAATGATGAAGCGTATGCAATGCATGGATAAAACCTCATTTTAGGACCGTTTTTGTAAAAAATGAGAATTCATTTCATTAAAAAAGATATAAAAATGCTTTTAGAAAACTAGTATTGCATACCTTCGGTTAAATGCGTAAGCATTTATTACTACACACTTTCTCACACGACTTTAGATAAAAAAACTTGGACTGGGATGAACTTATTTTTTAAAGTTTTTTTCTCTCTTATTATGTCGACGTGAGTCCTTTATGACAAAACCAGAAGGTGTTAAAGCTCTTGTTTTAGCACGTAGAAGGCATCATTGGCATCCTACTGTAATTTGAGAATTATTTTTAAAGCGAGAGAGCTTCTGTGTTAGGAAGGAAGTTGCAGTGGTGAACATAAAGATGCTTTTAACTTTGTTTGGTCATAAACAATGAAAATTACGTTTTGTTTTACACATTTTATTTTCATCTATCGTGAGGGAGAAGCTGTTAGAATTGGAATGGGAATGATTCTTTAAAAAAATAGTTCATTGATAAAGCACTCTCCAACTGGATTTCATGCAAAGACACAGCCCACATCAGACATATTTTTTATGAAAGGAGTAGAATGACGAAGAAAGAGCATTTTTTACTTCGTGACAAGCATGAAAAATCAAAATGAGCGGAGTTATTGGTTAGTAAGACTCGCTGAAAGCAAGAAAAATCGAAAATGATCCAAAAAGGACAAGTGAATTTTTTTCTTCAAAAAATGAAGTGAACTGTGTTACAACAGTCCTCTTTTCCATGCGTGTGTTATTATTACCATTACAGAAAAAAAGTTCGAAAATGATATGGTTACGCTAAGATTGAATGGGGTGAATGAATGCACACTAGCTAGGCTTCTTCTTCCTCTTTAGATTCTCCAGTGGGATTGGGTAAAGTGGAAAGAATGGTGTCCAAGTTTCCGGAAAAGAGCAAAAGTTGAGATTGTAATTTGGGGTTCTATAGGGAACGAAAAAAGAAAAAAGTTTTTGCTTCATATTCTTCAAAGCTCTCTTCCTTTCTTTGTTATGGTGTGAATGAAGGGGATGTTGAAACAAGTCAGATTGGATTCAAACATGCCCTTCTTTTTAACATATCGTCAAAGTTTTTCCTTTAAATAAGTTCATCGATAATCTTATGAATACCTACCTTGTAATAATGTGAGTAAGGACTATTCCACTCACATATGTCCTGAGTGTGAATTGATGTTCGGTTTGAAAAGAAATAGGAATGAACAAAAGTATGCTTTTTAATATAGAACATTGCCTGCATATTACATAGCTTTCTCCAGAAATAATTCACTTCGAATCGAATTCGCGATAGATTTTCTGGAATTTTTTTTGCTAAACTTTTGAAAAGCACTCACATGCGAATTAATTTCTGTTTCTGTAAAAAATGTAGGGAACGAAAGCATTTTTGAGTGCTAGCGGTAACGGTGCCTTCGGCATCCGGAAAAAGTATATTCGCAATACCTGAAATATGAATTGAATTGGTTCTTGGTAGTAATCCGTCCTTTTAACATGATTCGTTTTTTTAAGACGAACGAATTTCTTAAGATCTTCTTGGAATAATATAGTGCGGAACATGGAACTTGTTGGTATTTAAGGTGAAGAAAATGTTTTCCTTTTTTCAGAAAAGCAAATGTTGCAAACGCTTTGCTCCACTTCACAGCAGAAGAATTCATTGAAAATTCATGGAAATTATTCATGTTTCTTCAGCCGTTCGTCTATTGGGGAAATTCCTTAATGTATCGTGGCTTAGGTCTTAGGCTGTTTACGAAACAGAAACCTGACAGCTTTTGCGTTTACAGGTGGCACAAGAGCTGTCTATTTACTGTTTATTTAGGTATCCCTCACGCATACCAGAAGACGGTGCATTGGAATTTAGGCTGGCTTCACATAGTCGTAATACTGCGAGAGGAGATTTAAATTGAGTTTGATAACTTTTTTTTAAAAAATCGTTTATGCGCAGAAACAGACGCACTAAGCGGTGAGCTTATTTCTGAGCGGTGAGCTATAATGGTAATTTTGATTGGAAAATAAATTGGTTAAAAAATTCGAATTTACATGATTTTATAGCTTCATTGCTATTTTTCATTTCACATGACATGCTGATCAGCAGGGGTCTTGCCCTTGTCAACTACCTCTTGAATGTCAACTTGGCACTCAATCATACAATGACGTAAGTATCACGTGTGGGCAACTAGCAACTTCCTGAAAAGTATCTGAAGAAAAAAAAACATTAATGTTGTAATACAAATAAAGGTATTAAAGATGGATTTTTGAGCGTGTGCTTGAAAATGACTTTGGCCTTCGTCGTAGCATTTTTTTTTTTCAACGAAAAAGGAACACGTAATGAAGAATGAAATCCATATTTGATAGGTTTCAATTTACTTGGCCATGTCCCATGTGAATTTTGTATCAAGTTCTCTATATTTCCATCTAGAATAACAAGGAAAACAACCAACAAAGTGCTTGTAATGAATAGAACGGGGTAATGTAGTAACAGTTGTTTTTATTTTGTCTTTTTCGCTTTTTTTCTCGAGGAAAATTTATCCAATCCAACATTTTTGTTTACCATCAGCATCAACATGATCCTTCACTCTGTCGACTCTCGAAGTAAGTGAATACCGCAGCTCATAGATCGAATACAAATAAGTACATGTGCAAGCATTTTTATGTGAAATTTGATCGGATAGAAAAATGCCTTTATCAAGTCACGTGCATACTAATGTACTCGTCCAAAATTTCATTAAAATTGCGTAGGTATATTGAATACTACATGAGAAAAAATGCGGGGTTAGTTGGCAAAATTTCAGTTTTTTTGAAAGGCAATACCAGTCCGATTATGATTTTCCCAGGGTCGTACTTATGTACTTATATGAGCGACTGTTGGCATTTGTCTGGAATTGAATTAATTTTTACTTTATTTCTGTCAGTGAAACGAAAAAACCAAAAGAAAACTTTGTCCTTCTCTACCACAATCAAATTAAAAGCATTCGCATTACATTACAAAAATCTTCAATTACAAAAGTATGCAGGACTAGGACTTGACTTGTAAGGAGTAAGTTATGGGTGAGCAGAAGATGAAGGTGTGACCGCGATCAGACTGCAGACCACCATGCATGATTCAAAAACAGGAGGTAGCGTGAAATATTAGGTTCACGAACAAGTAGAGGATGATCCATGAAGCTGTAATATTTAAGTTATGCATTTATTCGTAAACAATGAATTCTTTGAGCTTCTTGGAGGCATCTAAGGAATGAGGAGAGGAGAGAGGAGATAGGTGTCATAATAATAAAAAAACAGGTAATATGTAATTCAAGCCGTTTTTCACTCACTACAAGAGAGAAAGGGATTTTATCATCTCATTATGGCCATGTGCTCTACCTGCTTGCCCGTCGCCCGTCCAAACCAATTTTTGGATCCTTGTTTTGGCCACAATTTATGCTAAAGAGCTGTGTTGAAACATTGCTGTTCGTAGGTGGGCAGGAGTCTTTAACTTTTTTTGAAATGGGAAACGGGATTTTGATACCACTCAAGCGACGAGGACGATACGATACGGTCTTGAAGACATTTTTTTGTGAATATTACACCCCATTACAATGATATTATTGTCATGTTATTCTTTATGCCGAGTCACACTACAAAACGTTTTCTTGTTTTAATAAAAAAAATGAGTTCCTCTGTTTGGCATGGTGGTGTGGTGTCTGTCTCTTCATTCAAGAGGGAGAGAATTTTTCTGGAGATGGGATTTTTTTCTTTTCAAGTGCATCACAATTTTCGGTGGAGTGAATGTGAAGAAGAGAAAGGTATTCTGTGAATTATAATCTATTAGTCAAGTGGTCTGACTGCAGCAGATATATCATCTACAATGAAGATGATGACGATGACGATGTTTCTTGTTTTTTATTGCATGACTAAGAAGAATGAGTAAATCACGGTACGATGCGATTGCATTTCGGTGGCTCTGGCTGTGGTTCTCCTAATGTAATATTGTTGTAATGTAATGTTGTTTGTTTAATGCATTTTTTATTTTTTATTATTATACGAATCCTGTGTCATTTTCCCATTCTCCAAAATGGTGGACTGGATTGTGAGGAAGGAGAGCATGATGTCGAGAATTAATATGATGGATGCTAGCTCGGAGTTTATTTCACACCTTCACATCTTCTCCGGTAATTTAAGTAAATTGATACGCGGAGGTTTATACAGTTGTAAAAAATGTTTAAAAGGAATCGCACATTTTCAAATAACTTTAGAAAAACTCATAAAAGGATTCTTTTATCTTGGAAGAGTTAATTGTAAATAGAGATTTAAAGATTTCGTTTTCAGGGAGGGTTATCTTGTTTTTTATTGCATGACTAAGAAGAATGAGTAAATCACGGTACGATGCGATTGCATTTCGGTGGCTCTGGCTGTGGCTCTCCTAATGTAATATTGTTGTAATGTAATGTTGTTTGTTTAATGCATTTTTTTATTATTATACGAATCCTGTGTCATTTTCCTATTCTCCAAAATGGTGGACTGGACTGTGAGGAAGGAGAGCATGATGTCGAGAATTAATATGATGGATGCTAGCTCAGAGTTTATTTCACACCTTCACATCTTCTCCGGTAATTTAAGTAAATTGATACTCGGAGGTTTATACAGTTGTAAAAAAATGTTTAAAAGGAATCGCGCATTTTCAAATAACTTTAGAAAAACTCATAAAAGGATTCTTTTATCTTGGAAGAGTTAATTGTAAATAGAGATTTAAAGATTTCGTTTTCAGGGAGGGTTTATGGTAATGCGTCTTCCTGGAGCATTAGCATGCATTAAAGTGGCAAAGAGCAAAAAGGACACGCTTTAATTTTCTTTATTGAGATTTGGAATTCTCCTTCCTTTGCTCATGATTCTTCTTGACGATAAGGAAAATACTTCTCTAAAAAGTTTCAGTGGCAGTGGCTCTTGGTTCTCTGACTCACTTGCTTTGCGATTGAGTGAGATGATGACTTAACTTTTTTTATGACGCGATGCGAATTTGCCTTTTCTCCACCACCGCTAATTATTGTCGGAGGAAGTTTTATGAAGCCTCGTTCCTAATTTATTTGGTATGCAGATTAGGTACAAAGATACCCACAAGTTCATGCATAAAGCACTAAAAACGTCCGAAACCTACAAAGGAAAAAAAATATTTTTATTTCAGTTTGTGTTTTGTAATGATAAGGCTTTTTTTACTGGTACAACCCTGATGAATCAAGTAGGCAACAATAAACTGCAGTATTTCCTAATGAGTGTAAACGCAAAAGGGATGATTCGGCAAGTTTCCACTAATTGCCGTAATTATAAATGAATTTATATTCATGGCAGTGGAAATGGACTTTGTGTGTGCGTAAGGAAGGTAGGTAGGTATTCAGTATTCATGAAAATTTGTAGTTTTCTCTTTTCACATTTTCCCCTATTCGGTGGCTGTGACTGGGAAGAACTTGCACTTGAATTAGATAGTTGATGCATGATGCATGCATGCACAAGAAACATAAGAGCAACAAAAATACTAATAATAATAGCCTTTTTGGGGGAAATGTGCACTGGTCATTCTTCATCATCATCATCCCGCTTCCATGTTGAAAATAGCATTCCGGCATGATAGCGATAGCGTGAGACTCACACTTATTCAATTCACTCACAAACAAAATGGTAGTAAGGGGGATGTGGAAGGAAAAGAAGCGGGCCGTTGGTTTTCGTTGCAATGGTCACTCCGACTTTTTTGTTTGAGCAAAAGAAGCAGTAGTAGTAGTAGATTTGTTATTCTCCTTCAATAAATAATGGCATATTTTATGCTATACAAACAAACAATCAAGCCGTACCAACATTATATTCCTGATGTATTATTATTATTATTAGCTCGATGTTTTATTGAGTGAGAGATATGGCGACATATTAAACAGAAGCCCATCGTCTAGTCAAACACGCCAACCCAAGCCACTCTTTCTTGGCCATGGCTAATACTGCGTTATTACCTATTTTTATCCATTTTTTGATTGTAATCCATTATGCACTTAATAATACCGTCGAACAAGCCAAAGCATTTCTTCTTGGCTTTGCTAGAAATAGAGATGAGAACATTAAAAATAATACCTTTTTTTTATCTCTACACATTCCTCATGATTTTTCTTTCTGCTACTTACTTTCCATGTGAGTTTGTGTTTTATGCCTGATGTGATATTTTTTAATGTGAGTTCTTCTCACACATTTTCCTTGTTGGTTTTTCAATTGCATTGTTAGATCTTTGAATTAGCGAGTATCTTTTTTAATACATGATAGGGTTAAAGATAGGAATGATATGATGATGGAGTTGTTGTACTCTATGATTTCAATAAGTAATGCTCTCTCATTCTCATTTGGAACCTGAAGTGTCCATTTTATTACACTTTATTGCATCTTTTCAATTTCTTCTTCAGTCAGATGTTATGCACTACAAGAAACTTCTGGGATTGAATTCAGAGATGCTCGTGGATGATAATTTAGGGAATGATGATGAAAGTTGGTTTAGTGAGTCGTGAAGCGATGATTACAAAAAGAGAAATTCTCCAACCGTACGATAGGTATACATGTTATCTCTGGAAATTATACGAAGATGTAAGTAAAGATGACGCGTAATAAAAGTAATGATGAATGTTACTTGTTAGGTAGGTAGGTAAGAAAAGGATTCATCTTCTTCTTCATCATCATCATGAGTCAATGAGTAAACATGCTCATACTTACTCTTTCTCTGGATTTTAAGATTCAACTCATCAAATTTCAAACAGTTTTTTTGTCATTTTGAATTTAACTTCTTTACTGAATGCAGAAGTAGTGAGGAGTCTGGATGGATAGATGGATGGATGGAGAGGAAAGGGTTTAAAGAAGGAATTCGTGAGTGGTCCTTCACAGAAGCAACTCCCTTAACAATCAGCAATTACTCCGGGTACACACACACACACCAGACCAGACTCGAAGATAAGATTACCTTTTTTATTACGATTATGTAGCTTCTCAGGAAGCTTGTAAGTAATAAGGAAACGCTTGAAGGAGCCACACAAAATGAGTGAAACCCTTGTGAAGTCAGAGACACGAGAAAGTAGACCGTGCCGTGTTATCAAAAGTTATTAAGGAAAATCGTTTTATATGGGCCACGTCACTCTCTTGGGCTGGTGATGATGATCAAGGAATCGTGGAACCGGGATAGCGTAGAACTGCTTTTGAGCTAATAATCTCAATCCTCATGTACGAATACGAATCCAAACTTAGTGAAGTCAAGTCTGTTCTGCTCCTCAACCCAATTTATTTATATCTGCATGCGTAGATTCCCTCGTGAATACAGAATAAGAAGGCGGAGGCGTTACAAAATCCTTGGAAAGATAAATTCAAAGGTAGAGTTATTATCGCGTAGAAAACAAGGAATGAAAAAAGACACTTTGCACGTTGATGCTCATCCAATACAATAATCTTTCAAAAAATCAAATATTCATCTGAAAAGTCAACAAGTTGAAGAACAAAAAGATGTTTAAAATCTTTATTTTTTTTCATGGGATGACGCAGAAGAAATAAATGGGATAATGATGATGATGATGATCGGAAGGCAAGGTTGGTTCGTGGAATATCATCATCGTCTTTGTAATGGAATCATGAAGTTCATGACTGAAATAAAACGACTTCTGAAAATAACTCTTTTTTCTTTCGTTTGAGTTGAGTAAGTAGCGAGAACGAGAGTGTAAAATTGGTTGGAGTCGGAAAAGGTGGAGATTTGATTGTTTAAGATATCTTTCGAATGGAAAATTGCCTCCAATTTGAAAGGTGTGAACCCCCAAAGATAAGATGACATTTTCAAGAAGATTCTGATGGAAAGAGGAGATTTGAAAAGTGATTTTGATTTTGAGAGCATAATGACGATGATGATGACTAGACGATGAAGGAGAAGATGATGATGATACAAATACTTCGTTTCTATCTATGGATATTTTTATGAGCATTATAATTTTTCCTTGTGAATTGGAAAAGACGAAATCGACAAAATAAATCGACCTGTTGACTTATACAGCGTCTCATCATCACAATCATCAGAACATAAAAAAACAAAGAGAAATAACTTGGATCCATTAATACATATTACTCATACAAAATACATACATTAACATGCAAAGCAGATTCAGATCGGTAATCATGATCATCCTCCACATCACATCGCATCGTGTTCATTCTCTTCTCCTTTTTTTACTGCTGCTGGATCCGTTTATCAAAAACTTCCATCATTTCTTCAAAAGAGAAGATGATGATGATACAAATACTTCGTTTCTATCTATGGATATTTTTATGAGCATTATAATTTTTCCTTGTGGATTGGAAAGACGAAATCGACAAAATAAATCGACCTGTTGACTTATACAGCGTCTCACTCTCATCACAATCATCAGAACACGATAAAAAACAAAGAGAAATAACTTGGAGCCATTAATACATATTACTCATACAAAATACATACATTAACATGCAAAGCAGATTCAGATCGGTAATCATGATCATCCTCCACATTACATCGCATCGTGTTCATTCTCTTCTCCTTTTTTTACTGCTGCTGGATCCGTTTATCAAAAACTTCCATCATTTCTTCAAAAGTTAATAAAATGCCAAGAGCAAAATCCATGTTGAAAAAGGGTCTGCCCTCCTGTGAGTAGTCTAGTTTACATTTTTGAAGTGAAGTGAATGAGTAATGATATGATATGGAATGATGTAAAAAAATCTGAACTTTTACTGTCCATCTTCAACTTCAACAACACAGATCACGGATCCTTTTTTCTCTGTGTGGAATGTCAAGTTCAATTGCAATTGCTGCCAAAATTTCGATGATGATGGTTCTTTTCATCAAAGCTTTTACCTGGAATTATCTCATCATTTGCATCAAAAAGTGCAACATGGACGATCGGAGGAGTCAGTCAGTCAAGAAAAAAAACACTTTGTTGGCCACCTTCATGATTTTCATGAGTTTCGTCTGGTCTCCTATAATTTTTTTCCACTTTCACACAAACAAGATAATGCGATCGTAAAAAAACATTTCTTGTTAGCTTTTTATAGTCATAATGGCATAATCATCTCTTTCTTGTCTGATTACCTTTTTTCTTTATGAAATCCGATGAATGTAGCTGATAGGCTTGTTGTTCCTCTTAAATTGTAATTGTTTCATGCAATCTTCAATCGACAAAAAAAGCCCTCACAATCAAAAAAATGGGCAAAATTTTTAGGAAGAATAGAAAATGGGTAGTAGCTATTCTGTAAAGGAAAACATACACAAACACATTCATCATCATAATGAATATGAATAGAGTGCATTTAACTCTTCGTGAGTCAAAGCCAAGGTCATATTATATCTTCAGTGAAAATTGGTGGTGGTGAGTTTGTTCGTTCGTTTCGCTAAATCACGGATGACGTGTAGTTTCACTGATGAAAAATTCGAGATGATGTGTGATACTAATGGCACATAACGCGTTAATGTGGGGGCAGCACAAAAAGGAAACTAGCTTTTGCTTTTACCTCTTTCCCTTGTCAGATTTCCTTTTTGTTGCACTTTTTAGATGAGTGATTTTGATTTATACGAGGAAATATATTTCTTTTTCCCACTTAAAAAGCACTGACTCAGTTCTTTGGCTCTAAACTAAACTACCTACTTGGAATGGACTAAATGCAAAATGCCTAATATATCACGGGGAAATTATGTAATAAAATTGGACTATATGACTGAGTCACTATTCACTGCACTGGTTTTGGTTTTTCTGCAAAGAGAGTGAATGAATAGTTCTCTCGAGCCTGGGCCACTAAATCTTTTTAATGGCATCTTTTTATATTCTGGTGTGATTTCAGAGGAAACTGGATAAAAAAAGAAGCGAATTACTACAGGAGGGGGAATCCATTTCAGATCCTTTATTTCACGGTGAATGATATTTTACAGCAGCATCATATCATATCATCCATAGTCCTTACCTGGCTTGGCCTGTGAGAAATTTCGAGCGCATAAAATATTTGATGATGGTAGAAGAATAAAAAGATGCATATTAGATATTAAAGAAAGAGAAGAGCATGAGGTATTATCCATTTCACATTCTTTTTTTCTGATGGAATCGCCTTTTTCAGCTTTTGTTTGGGATAATAATAGAATGCGTGTTGCAATTTGTCACCTCGCGCTACTCTTTTCTTTAAGTTGCTTTTGCGTTCCTTCGAAGAACGGAGAAAAATGTTCAGTTCCAGTTGGAAAGAGCAATTTTTTGTGGGGAATTACGTTCACTTGGCAGGAGACGTATTGCTTCCTTTATCTTCGTATTATTACCCATTACCCTTTACAAGGAGAAGAATCGTTTATTTTTTTAGAGCTCCTATTCTTGCTCAACTGGTGTATCTCTCTTTTTTAAATGATGTAGTGCAAGTGTAACTGATATTTGATACACCTGAACAGGATATAGTTACTTTTTGGTGAGGAGTCATAGCCAAAAAGGCAAATATTTTTAAAGCATTTTTTCTCCTTCATTTATTTTCTACGGACTTTTCCTTCATACATGAATACATTTATCAAAGCGAACGACGAACCACGAGAGCATTTTTTATCAGCTTTTATTGGCTGTAAATAATGACCTGTGAATGATACGTAATAATAATAACGCAATCTTGAAAGCAAAAAAGCGACCAGGGAGGTAAAAGAGCTTGTTTTCCTCTTCAGCCCTTTTCTTCTTTGTGGCCATTTAACATCCTCGAAAAAAATATAATCTCGATCACAATTTACAATATGATGTCCTTGTTCCTCTCTTACTCTCTCCTCCTGATTGTGAGTATCATTCTCTTATCAGCTTATTGCCACCGCTTTAGTTTTTAAGCATGTTCTGGACAAAGGATAATCTTTTATAAGAATAATGTCTACCGTCTTTTTTCACCTGTAATAAACATAACAAGAAAGTTATTGAGATAACTTGAGAGAAAGAACAACTTACAACCAACAGCCTGGCAGCTCTAAAGCTTCTAACTCCTTTCATTTCTCTTTTTATATGAGGTGGTCGTGCGTGACGCATTTTTCAAAAATACATGTTAACTATGTGGACGTTTATGGATGTTGATTGCAGGCTTTACTAATCTCTAGCGTAATTGTCGCATCGCATAATAATATTTACGGCGGATGAATCATATCATGATCATCATACTTGTGTACCTTGCATATACAACAGCCGATATAGTTAACGCTCGATATACCGGACAAAATTAGTAATTGATTTACCTGCCAATCGTGGGCATAAAATAAAACGGAAAAGCACTTTTTGGGTGAGCCGGGAAGGGAAAGTGAACATCGTTCGCTAAATGCACTGACGACATACCGAGCTTTGATTGTGCATTTTAAAAATTTGTGTGCATTATTATCACAATCATCATAATCATTCAGTTGCAGTTTGCAGATCGCGACGGTTTGCTGACTTGACTGTGTTTATTGTTGCCTAATTTTTGGAGATTGATCTGATCAGGCTCGTTTGTAACGTATCATGTCCTCATCCGAATTGCCCGATCATTACTTCTAGATTTTTTAAAGTAGTGCGTGCGAGAAAAGTAATGCAATTTTTTCATCTTTTTCGCTGATAATTTTCGTTTGGAAGAAATTATTATATGTCTCACCTGTCACTTTACGAAGCCACTTTGAATGTTCCATTCACAGGCCAGGTATGACGAAGATAAGTACATGGTATGTGGTTTTCGTTTGTGTCCGCTCTTTCCCCTTGCTCGTCATCATCACACATACAACCACCGACCGACAAGGCAATCACTATCCGAACCAAGCTCAGCCACAATATTAGGTATATTCTCTTTTGGAGGTAAAGTACATAAGCAAGCACATTAGGACAAGCGAAATGACTACACTTTGACGCTGCTGTTGATGATGATGACGGCGATATGGCAGCAGGAAATACAACTTTACCGTGAAGTTTAAATCTGTCAGTATCTTGACAATATGATTTCCTGGCTGCCTACCTTAATGATATGTTCTGACTTGATGATTGTCTCGTAAAGTGAATAGACGAAATAGGTATAAGTATACCGCATACTACCGTTTTCCTATTTGAAAAAACCTTCCATTTTTTCGCCTCTCATGGAATAGGAATTTCGTTTCGTAAATAACACAAACTACAAACACAATGAGTCTATCATATTAGCTTTGCTTGTTCTTACTGCATTTTTCAGGAAAAGGGAAACATGCAAAGTCGTTTGTAATAATAGCACCACTTTTACTGTCCCTTTTTTGGTAAAGTTTGATGAAAATTGTAGGATTTTTCTTGCCTCTCACGAGGATAATGGTTGTTTGGTGCGGTGAAGGGAGTGTAAACTTGTTGTTTGACAATATCAAAACTAGTACTTTAGGTGGCCATTTACTTATGAACATTTGAGGTAGAATTTAGGTTTTCAAACGAAAGGGAATTTTTTTTGTCAGACGAGATATTTATTGCAGCACACACTTTAATTAGCTGTCCTGTCCTTTCCCTGAAAAACAATGGAGAAAAATGTGTCCTTGTAAGTATTTTATTTTTCTTGCCAACAGAAAAAAAAAAATATTGCGAATCCGTGTAAAGTGAAGAGTTGTCTGATGTAATTCTATTTTATGGCATTTTAAATGCGTGGATTTTTTTAGAATATCTACATTGCAATCTGAAAGTGAGATCTGTTCGATTTGTAAGACTTGGTAAACCTCTTCCTAAGCTCATTATCTGCGAGTGGTACAACTAGATTTAGATTAAGCTGATTGATAATAATTTGTACATGATACGTTTTTTTATTCTTATTTGTATTCATCACCTTCCCAGTCGTTTCTTGACTTGAAAGGATAGAATTGGATATTCATTTCGACGAGCCAATTCGATTGGAATGGATTGAATGGATATCTATATCTTCACCTATAAATCTTTTTATTGAAAAGAAGATCCCATCAAAATGAGATTGATGAAAGCCCCACATCATTTGATTATGTATTGCAATCTCTCTATTCCCATAACCATACCCGCAGATCATACCTTGGTTGAGGGGTTGGACCGATTGCAAACAGGACAAGCCTGGATTGGATTGGAGAGATGTGTCGATGTAAAAAGGCATTAAAATTGCACCTGTTTTCTGCTCCATGTTGACTTTGAATGTTTTTCAGGTTCAACTCAATTGCACTAACTGAAATTTGATATTACAGACGAATGAATGTGTGATGTGTTGTGGGATCTTCATCCAACAACAAAAAACTGGAAAATCTATGACCAGGAATTAATGCAGTTTTTTAGGATAAGGAGCAGTAGCGATGTTTGTAATGCAACATAATACAATGCGGTTTGGCTTCTCAAGAGTTGAAGTTTCTCCTGTTCTCGCTCCAGTGATAAATAAGATTGAATCCAAATGGGCAGTGGATGGCCTCATAAATCAATCGCTCAAATATAAAAACACACTTGATGATTTAACATGTAAAAAAATCGAGAGATGCAATCTAGTCTGGATGAAGTTTCTTCTTGGTTTTTGCGTAGGCCTTCATTACTAATTCAGTTAGATACAGCTCGGAGTTATCATATCATTGCAGTTTTTTCCTTTGGCACTTTTGAGGTGAAATTGATCGTACTTTTTTTCCTCCCTCTTTTTTTACAATGCTTCTTTGGAGGTTGAAGGTTGTTAGCAAGTTTTTTTGAAGGATGCATTGAAATGTAGGATGAAAGTTTGTTTTCATCATGAAAATTTTCAAAGGAACATGAAAATTTGTATTCTGTGGATATGAAACACATGTTGATTTAGTTTGCACTGCACTGCAACAGCTCCTCCTCTGCCTGCTCTAAAACGATTTTAAAAGAAAGAAGTAATCTGAGCTGCCAGGATTTTATTGTTATGCATCTTGCATGATATGATATTGTAAATGCATAAAAAAATTATTATGGAGTTTCTGAAAGGGTTGATGCTGATGAGCAGGGAGCAATGGTTTACTTCTTCAGTTAAGTAGAAATGCATTGTTACGTGTGTGGTTTAGTTATCATGATGATGACGATGGTTTTTTAGGGAAAAAAGCTACTTGAAATTCATAGCAGTGTGCTGATAGGACTGCATCTCATATCATCATAATAAAAGCATGTGCAAAGAAGGTGAAGGTTTTTATCTTTGGTTTATATTCAATTCAATCCAGAGCCAAAGCAATTTGCTCGTATATTGTTGTAGTTGTAGGGGTTGCTTGATACATTTTAAATATTTTCTACGGTATTATGATGACTTCCAGGTTGTTTTAACTATCATCAGAGCATATCATAGATTTTGTATTGTTTTAAAATTGTTTTCCTGTCTTTGAAATAAATATATCGTTTTGACTGAACTAAACTGCGAAATATTATAAACACAGCTGCACCATACCACACCAAACCACATTTTTCTTCCCGAGTCGAACTCGAAGTCGAGGGATGGATGATGGTTTGCTTGCACGGGTGGTTTGGTTTTGCATCAAGTCCGTAGCTCGTTCTAGAAAACAAACGGCACGTATCCACGCTCCACTCCTACTTTTTTTTGTAAGCACAGGAGGAAATATTGTAGTTTTGAAGAAACAAGAGAAAAAATTGGTGGAGAATGAGGGAAACAACATCCGGTTGAGCGACTCTTGTACTCAATGGAAAAAAATTTCTTGACAATGAGCTCCGATGATTATGATACAAGAAAATTGGAGTTATGTTCATGTACATTCACACCATTTTTGGAAGAACTCTAGCTAGATTCAGAACGAAATACTCGTCCTTAAAAATCTACTCATTATTTAACATTGTTTTTTCGTGCAACTTTTAAAAAAGTAACTGTAATTTTGACTTTAGATCAAAAGTGGGTTCTTAATTCATCGAACTTGACTATGACTGGTTAGTTCCAAGGTTGCATTGCTTGCCGATGTATAGCGCATTCCACTTCACACCTTCATAATATTTTACAATGATCTTGATAAAATGTTTGTACTTTACGTAAGTAAATGCGCTCGAAGAATGTGTTAATGAAATTGAATGAGGCGACATCATAAAGAAAAACGGCTTTCGCATCCCCATCGCTGCGTATAGTATACTCAACTGCTTCTTTTTACTCCATGTTAATTGGAAAGTGGGATCACAGACCTAACCATAACCATGATGATGCGTATGATACAGAGGGACGTTTACGGTATGGCAAAGCTCGTAAAGTGCAGTAAACGTCTTCCTAACATGGCACATTTTGAGAGATAAAGATAATTAGCTTAAAACTCGTAAACGGGGTGAAATGCTACTGCAATAAATAGGAGAGGGTGCGAGGAGAGCACCAACTCCAACAGCAGTTGATCGTGTAAACCATCCCGTTTTTGGGGAAAATCGAAATCGTACATTGAATCAACCATGCAGGCAGGAAGTTGTACTTATGTTGATGGCAGTAGTAGTGGTAGTAAGTAGCATTGAAAAATATGTGCTACTTTAATGATCTCACCCTCCACTTTTAGGTCGCACTCGTGTTTGTACTCCGTAGTAGTTGTAGTTGTAGTGTGTGCGGTGCGTTGTTGTCGTATTTTGCATAAACTTTTATGTCATCATCATCCTCCTTACAATCTTGTTTCATAGACACCTCCTTAAGTTTCCTGCTGACTCAAAGGTGTTTTTGATGTCACTGCTCTGTTGTCTTCAGAGGATTGGGGGTTGCTTAATTAATATTTAATTCAAAATTAAGACATTCTACGGTTATTTATGTATCTTAATTACAGTTGTTTTGATGTTGCTCAAAGCAATTGTTTTGCATACCGCAAAAGCCTTTTCACCCTTTCTTCTCTCAAGAGCTATGATCGGCATCCCAAGCTCATCCATTGCCATTTCGTTATCGTTGTTATCAGCAAAAGATCTTTGATGATCCCGCTGCACACAAAAAACAGTGACTTATGTCGTTATTGCCTATAACCAATTATCATTGAGCTGTTATCTTCATGTCAAACGAATGAAATTAGAGTGGAGCATGGGATCATTGAATTTATTTTCATGTTCAGTCAGTGCAGCGATCAAACTAATCACAATTCACATTCACAATCAGGATATGCACCTTGTAAAGTAAACTTCTGTTTGATTTGGTTGATTGCGATTTTGTGTATCACAATAAATACAAATACTTACAAGATGCATGATGAGAAGAGCCTCTAGCCTCAGAAATCAAACTGGTTTTTTCAAACAATGATTTCTCTCTTCTCTTGTCAAATTCTTTTTTGCCGAAAAAACATTTCTTGTTGGCATCCGATTAATTTGATCTATCCCTACTACTCTACGAGGGTATCAGAAGAATAGTTACATTTGTTTAAAAGATAAGAAAAATTGGTGAGGAGGAGGTGGATTTTGCGTTGATAATCCTGATTTGACGTCAACTAACTTGGTTTTGGTTTGGTACGCACACGGTGGACCAAGACCAAAAAATCATCATAACATAACATGATAGAACTGATTGTGATGAGTTTGAAACGAACAACTGTAATTTTTTTTCTTACCAACTCTTTAGGTCTGTAGTTCATCTTGTTTGTTTGCTAGTGATGACATGCACAAGGAAAACATAAAATCAGGATTTTTTTCTATCGCTTTGAGTGATGTATCAGTTATTAATCATGGTATGTAAATTATATTTTTTCTGTAGAGTTTTTACAAGATCGACGCAACCTGCAACCAACCAGCTTCTGAATTTTTTATTTCTTTTCATTCCTAAAGCTAAACAAGGCAAGGCAAGCAAAGCTGTTTAGTTTTGGTTTTTGAAGTGAATAAAAACTGCAGATATTTTTCATTGTAGACATGATTGTGCGTTGATAGCTTCCGTTTTTTTTGTAAAAGAATCTTGCTTCAATAT
>JAHZMX010000112.1:0-11167 GCA_027743895.1 Seira musarum
TTTTGATTACTATTGTTTGGTTTACTTGGTTTTCCGTGAAAAACTAAAACGGAAGTTCTTCGAACTCTGAAATCAAGACGAGAAGTTTGAACAGCACCAAGTACCGGATCACACATCAACCCACTCGTTCGTTCTTATTTCTTCATTTGGGTAATTGGGAGATATAACTATGTCTCAGCTTGCCCCGAGAAAGGAATTGCGAAGTGAAACTAGACACGACGTAAACAGGATTGAGCCTGAGGGTAGTGTGTTGTTAGACCTTTTTGTTTTCGTCCGTAGTTAGACAAGTAAGTAATCAATATTTGGAATGAAAAGGATGTGTGGGCCACAGCTCAAGATAAAACTGGCATTTTGCTGGATTTGGATTTAAAAATAGCAAGGAATCGTAAAAAAAGGCTCCATAAAAAGATTCCCTTTTTCCGCAAAATGGATTCCTGGAAATAGGATGAGAACGAGAAGTAAAAATTTTTAGTTCCTATCTTTCTTCCTTTCTACCTCACTTACTATTTTTTCAGATGGCCCCTACGGAGTACCACTTTCACCACCACCACTTGAGCCAAGGACATGACATGGTAGGACGCATACAAACTAGATGTGTGCTACTCGCTCTCTGAATTTTTGAATAGGAGAAAGTGGCATTGAGTGGAGTTGAGTTGAGAATCAAACCTTTTTCTTTCTCGTTTCCTTTTCACTAAGCTCGTGTGAAGCCGTAAAGGATTCCCTATGTTTTTTCTTAACAACTTCTCAAGAAAGAAGGGGATGCGATGAGTTAGATGGGGAAGAAGGCATCATGCAATTTTAATTAAAATTTTTTTTTCACAATCTTCCTTCCGGACCTGAAATCATGATCTAAACTGGGCAAGAAATATTTCTTAATGCATCGTACTTATCGCAACGTAATCGAGACCATACGTTTCTTAAAGGAAGCATGTATAAACGTGCCTACTTATGCTCATGCCCACACACAAAGCTTCACAGGGAAAGTAAAAGTTTTCCAGATGTTCTAAAATGAAAATGCCTCTGAGGGAGAGATGGACGGATGCTCTCTTTCACTTACTTATTCTTCCCTTTTAAAGATTTTCACCATCATTATGAATTTATGAAATCATGAATGATGCTTCAAAAAAAGTTTTGGTCATGTTACACACACCAGGAATTCTAAGAACGTAGGGGCATATTTTAAGGTACTTATTATTATAGCAACGTTGGAAAGAAAAAGATGTTGTAAGTATTACATGAAGTCCTACTCGAGGCTGTTGTTTTGTTTTTGAACAGGATGGTGAATGAAAATGAAAACGGGCGAAATTGTTCGTGGTAAGTAATGGTGGTGGTGGCACATACGCCACACACCTGAAACGCTAACAACAAATAACAAAGCACTCATTAGTTAGATGAAAGGCTTAGACTGACTCTACCTATTTTGTTATCCCTTACTGGAAAAAGTAAAGGAAGGGATTAGCTTCTCGCTCACAGGTTGGCAGCGAACGATATTAGAAATTCACAAAGAAAGGTACCAATGCCAGGATATTTCGCCAGCATCACCCTCATGTGACTTCTAGAAAAAACGGAATATTTGATAGCCAACAACTTCATCGTCTCCAAACTTTCACTGATGGATTCAACACAAAATGATACGAGGATAGCATAAGGCTGTCATACTTGTAATATCATCACAGCTACAGATACGACGCAAAATCATATTTTAAAAGCAGTTGTGCCCAGACCGATTACTCTTTTTACCAAACAAAAAACTTTCTTTGAGTCAAAGTTTAATTTTCTAGGACGATGTTAGCGTTAAATAAGCAGAATTAAATGAACCAGACAAGAAAAAAATGAATATATTCTTTAATTTAACGTTATAGTCTCGTGCTCGTGCGATCAATTTCCCAGTAGAAAGTTTAGGAAAAACAATGATATTGTGATTGTGAGCGTTTATGAAGGTCCCTTCATTGTTTCATCATCCCTTTGATCATCTGATCTCCCGCAGAGGTAGAAAAGAGGTTTGAGCTGATTAATAATCTCAAAGAATTGTCTTTTCATATCTTAATATGTAGTAATACCATCAACGATATTAAGGGAAAATCAAAACAACACAATACATCTTTAATGAACTAACTTTACAAAAAGAAGATCACTCGTTTTTTTGAAGGGTGTATAGAGCTAAATAGGATTCACATGATATCTCCTTGTTTTTTTCCTCTGAAAGACGTTTTTCAGATTTCAATTTCGCAATCGCAGTTTACAATTATTCCATCCCAACTCCAACTCGAGTCCCTTTGGCAAGAAAAAAGGGAAAATGGAATGCAAACAACAAAAAAGAACATATTTCGAATATAAGAGAATCTGGTAGGTTTACTTATTCCAGATTTAGATCAAAAAAATTTCATTGAAATACAAACATTTACTTTGGTGTTGTGAAATATAATGCGATATTAAGTCAACAAAGGAAATCATTCTTACAATGTAAATATGTACATAAGCATATACCCACCCATTCAAGATTCAAAAGGGTTAATTTTATTATAAAAAATAGAACTTCAGTCTTTTTCTTTTACGTTAGCTTTGTTTTAAGGATTACAATTTACAGATCTGTTCTTTAAGTATCTTTATGCTTGATGATTACATCTTTTGCGAAATATTCGTATGTACATAATTCTGTTTCAACTACTTCGGAGATAATTATTACTACTTCAGAAAAAGGCACATAGCTAATCCAATTACTTTACATTTCCATCTTTGGAAAAGTACGGGCCAGACTTTTAAAAATAATGATACAAAAAAGGGTTAATTTTATTATAAAAAATAGAACTTTAGTCTTTTTCTTTTACGTTAGCTTTGTTTTAAGGATTACAATTTACAGATCTGTTTTTTAAGTATCTTTGTGCTTGATGATTACATCTTTTGCGAAATATTCGTATGTACATAATTCTGTTTCAACTACTTTAGAGATCATTATTACTACTTCAGAAAAAGGCACATAGCTAATCCAATTACTTTACATTTCCATCTTTGGAAAAGTACGGGCCAGACTTTTAAAAATAATGATACATTAATGCCAATTTACTTTTTTAAGGATATTTCCTTCAAACTTTGAGAATCGTACTAACTCCTTCATTTTTAACTGCCAAAAATATTTACATTTTCCCTAAACTTTAGGCAACTAACGCGTGGGCTCTGAATGAGAGGGAGAGGGATCCACGCAGGAACCCGCCTGCCTACACTTCCAACAAAAAAGTTTTGATCTTCTTTCATCAGATCATCAAAGGTAGTCTGTGAGGAGTGGGGAAACGATAATCGGGGAGATCTGACGTGAGCATTATCCTTCAAATATTGCGCATAAACTTTCCCGGAAAAACAAAAAAAAAATTTGAACTATGGCATTTTTTTGGAGGGATAACGAACCGATTATGACTTTGACCTAAAAAGTTATAATATGGAAGATAATAATGGAATGCGAGCGAGCGAACAGCATGAAATTTTTTTTCTTCTCGAAGCGTTCATAATCGGAGAAACATTCGCTTCAGTCTTTAAATTAATTTTCTTCGAGATCAGCGCCTTTGACATCTCCGCAACTCTGAGAAAATTATAACAAAATCTTGTTTACCATTTCCCAGTTGACAAATTGGAATTGGAGTGGAATGAAATGAGTGGAAGTGGAGGTAAAAAAAAGTATGACATGATTATGATTATGACTATGAGCGTTATAAAAATTGCCCACGCTGCTATTACTATATTGCTACTACTATTACTGCTTCTCGCTACAACGCCCTGCTGATTCACTCATAATTTTTTCTACGTCAATTCTCCAAGCCAGGGAAAGAGAAAAAAAGTGAAATTGAAAAAAGGTAAAGTGGAGTAAAGAGCTCTAGAATGCGAGTTTTGAGTTAGTGATGCCTACATAATGGGATAGATTTTGTAGAGTGAAGTGTGTTGCGGTGATGACGATAAAACTAAAAAGCGAACAAGTGGCGCGTGGGGGCAGAAAATCCGATAAAAAAGTCGGCGTATTTGCTTCTGGAGCGTACTACATATTTTGCATTAGTAATGATGACGTATGACAAGTACAAAAATGTTTGCACATCAATTGAAAAAAAATTGAATTTAGGTAGTGTGGCTCTGCGTTTGACGATAACTAAATAAGTAGAGTATACAAAATACGCAATGACGATTGACGATGTTTTGACGATTGACTTGTTGTTGGAATGTAAATAAAAAGAATGAATCAGAGGACTTACCGATAAACTGGATAGCTGCCGGGAAATGGTGGAGCATTGATTGAGTCCAATGGTCCGAAATGGGGATTTGCAAATAACGTATGTACGTTGTGCCGCTCAAGAATACTCAGGTCTGCAGAGATGGACGCATTCCCGAGATACAGGTTCGGGATGATTTCCACGGGAAATGTCTAACAAATAAACAGGAAATTTTGAAGGAGATTTAAAAATAATAAACTTCAAGTTCGTCAAGCCAAAGTTCAATTTTGAAAGATTGGAAAAATTGATTGGTTTAAAAACAGATCTTTTTTTTATTTATTTTCAAGCATATTGAATGTAAGCATATATATAAGCAAAAGCAGACAGCAGCAGCGCTCATTCCACGAAGTTGACTTCGACCTTGTCATAAAGGAAATACCTATTCGGTTTTTAGTACAATATTGCCCCCAATTTTCAAATACGAAGAAATGTTAGAGACCAAGAACCGACAGAAAAACGACCGGATGTGCCACATGGAACAAACAGGAAGTCATCTCGCCATGCATTCCCTCTTGTATAAGTATATGCATATCTTGGCATCAAAAACAACTTTTTTTGTCTTGACTTATTTCAAAACCTAAGCAAAGTCAAAAAGTACACAAATCTGAATAAGATACTATGCGATAAGTGTATGTATGTATGCATATAAGTATTTATCATTTTACGAGATCAATCCATCCTCCGACACGACCAAAACCAAGAGCAAATTTCCCTTCGATTCCCTCACTCACTCAGTAGCTTTATACATATTTATTTTAAATTGTAAATTAAACCTAATTTCAATCCCATTTCCTGCCCAAAGATCACAAATTGACGAGACAAGACGTTTTGAATATGAAATGCATGGAAAAATATTTCAGTCGAAATTTTTTGCCTGGCAGGAAATATGCTGATTCTTATCAAAATACAAAGTAAAGAGAGATCGACATGACTATGACATATTTCCTCTACATCTGCATCACCTCTAATCTTTTCAGAATGTATTGAAATCAAAATCAGAATACACTGGAATAGAAAAAAAAATTCCATCGCTCAATAAAATTTGTAATGATGAAATCCCTTCCCCCCCAACCCCAAGTCAATCTCCGAAAATGAGGGAAAATAAATGCGCACCTAATTACAATATTCATATCCTTTCTTTTAACTTCCATCATCATCGTCGTCATCATCATCATCATGAATAACAACAATCACGTCATCAGACGACACACGACATGGCACGAACGACAAAATCAAGATTGAAGCGTCAACGTCAGCACAAAACTATTATCTCTCAGGCTCAACAACTAATCCGCGAATCACAGAAAACCCATTCATTCATTCACAACAAAAAAAAAATCTTTAGAAATGGAATGAGCAAAAAAACAAGATCTTGTGTAAAAAACCTCCTACTTCTCTTGCTTCGTTTATTTCATTCATTCGTTTCCATCTACGGAATCAAAGAATCCTTTTAAGCGTTTCATATTCATATTTTTTGTAACTATTTTTTCCTTTTTTTTAGAAACCACTTACTATATTCATTCACTGTATATACGTTATTGGATTGTGATTTTTTTTGGAACAAGTCATCCAGATTATTTGTCTTTGAATGCATGAATGAAGTAGGATATATGAAATCATATTTTCCTATTTCTAGCCAAAATAAAACTTCCAAGAATGGGAAGAAATTGGTTCAAAAACAAAATCAAGTCAAGTTTGAAAAATGAAAAACAACATGGCTAAAGCTGGACAAACTGGAACGATCAATAAAACATGAAAAACCAAAAACTTTGCCAAAGCCTTGTGTAAAGTTTGTAAGTGGTGTAGTGGTGCTCTTTCCTTCTGGTGACGATACTCACAAAAACTTTTTTTTTTCCAATTGAGTTCATTCATCCACGAAGTAAAAATGAAGAAGCAGACTTTAAATGTTGTAATACTACACTTATGGGGGTGATCATCATGAGACATGTCACGGCATTCATTTTCATTCCTCGAACACTCACTCTCTGTGGCGTTCCATTCCATTGAGAAAATGAGAAAAAGATGGAACTTTAAATGTTATAATACTACACTTATGGGGGTGATCATCATGAGACATGTCACGGCATTCATTTTCATTCCTCGAACACTCACTCTCTGTGGCGTTCCATTCCATTGAGAAAATGAGAAAAAGATGGAGATGGAATGCATGGAATCTATAATACTCCATTAAATGTAATATCTTCACTCATTCTTTCTCGCACTCAACTTTTGTCCCATTAATAAAGTCAATATAGAATGCTAAAAGGGGGCTTTACTCGTATTTTGCATAAAGAAGCTTTTCTAATAGCTTGGCTGGAATTGGAATTTTCGTTTTGAAAAGTAGTCTGTTGTTTTGCAATGAGAAAAGTTCACATGCACTCTACCATTAAAATGAAATGAGGGAATAATATGATATGATTCCATTTATTTAGATGTGTGTGCCTGGAATATGAAATGATGATGAATGATGAAATGTGGAAAAAACAACTTTGAAAAATAAAATGGAAATGAATGGTGTGCCACTTCTCGTAATACACTTTAAACACATAATGCCATTCTTTATCTCATTTTTGTCAATCAAAAGCGAAAGACGAGAGAGAGATGTTTTTAAGTGAGTGAGTGATGTAACACAGCTAAAGCTACACTACAATTGACAAGGAGAAAAAATACTTTTCATTTTTATGAATGAAAGAGGAATGGTTATCCTTTGTAAATTAAATGCTTGTTTCAAATTGAATGGAAAAGCATATGAAATATAGAAAAAAAAAGTTGCGAAAATAGGGATTAAGAGTGGATGCGTGGGCGGCTGTAAGTAAGTAAGTAAGGCACAGATACAGCTCTTCAACTACATATATGATCATATAAGCAGCTTTTATGTGTTTTGCAAGATTTCATTTCGAAGGAATTCGTAAGACTAACAAAAGCAGACCTTGAGAAAGAAACAACTCGAGCTGAGTGAGTGAGTGAGTGAAAAAATATTATTTTTAGGGGCTCATGGGCTGTTGTAGTTGTAAAATATAAATTTTTCTGTATTTGTTTTTCCCATTAAGCAGAGCTAATAAAAACTACGAGATTTTTTTAAAAGAACTGCTAGTCTTCAGTAAACAGATATACATATTGCGAAAGATGGGTTTGTTGTCCGAGATTGAAAGGGCAATGTGAAACATTCCCAAGTTATGCATGAATGAAAAACGAGTACTAAAGCATTTTTTGCGAGGGTGGTGCGACTGCGACTACGTAAATATTGGAATATGGAGAGATGAAAAACAGCGATAATTGGAATGGTGATGAAAGACTAAGGAGCAAATAGCAAAGTAACGGCAACAGCATGGCATGACATACCTGGCTTGATGTACTAAAACAGTGGAGTGATGTAAGCAAGGCAATTAAGTGCGACGAAGGGTAATGAGTAATGACTGTGATGGAACGCACAAAACTAAAAGCCGAGCCAGGCCAGGAGTCAGAATCGTTTTGGAGGAAAGATTTATGCGAAGAAAGAAAATGAACAAAATGGAAAGCAAAACCGGATGATGAAGTAGGAGGAGAGAATGATGATGACGGAAGGTAAGAAAAAGGATTAGGTAATAAAAAAACGGAGAGAAACAGAAGCAGTGGGTGTTTTTGTGGTGAAAGGTCATTGCGTAAGCAAAGTGCTTAGAGTTATGAGTAGCTGGAAGCTAATGCGACTCAAATTTACTTACATCATCAAGGTCCAGCCCAATGGAGGAATCACAAGTGTCCGGATCATCCTGGATCCGTAGGGATGCGAGACTGCCTAATCCTAAAAGGGGTACTTCCCCGGGTTCCAGAGTGTGTTCCTCGCTGGAAGCTAAGGTTGCTGCTTGAACATGTGTTTTTGGCGTCTGGAGTTACGATCCACTCCGGGTAGAGGTCTTTGAATGCATTTAGACCACCTTTCATAGAAAAAAAAAACAATAATACTTTTTATGACGTTGGCTGACATGACATATTTGTAGGTGCATTCATACTACGACTTGCGACTTGACATGATGGATTCAGGTAATTTTCAGATGATGAATGGCCCACTTAATTGCATTATATGTACTTGTGTTACTATATAATGTAATTTGTACCTTTCAAAGTGGCCACACGACATCCATTCTGAGCTAATTTCTTAGATACTACACTAACGAGATCTGAAAGCTCAGTGTTTCCTGTCCCTGCTCCTGGAGGACCACTGCCCGCAGCAGAGTCCTCAACNCTTAATTGCATTATATGTACTTGTGTTACTATATAATGTAATTTGTACCTTTCAAAGTGGCCACACGACATCCATTCTGAGCTAATTTCTTAGATACTACACTAACGAGATCTGAAAGCTCAGTGTTTCCTGTCCCTGCTCCTGGAGGACCACTGCCCGCAGCAGAGTCCTCAACCTGTGCGGTTGTGGTGGTTGTGGCTGTGGAAGATGCCGTTGTACTATCCATTGGAGAGCCAACACTTCCTCCTCCCATTTTCGAGTATGAGTCATACACCACGAATATTATTTTGGCATTCGAGACTTTGGCCTTTAGTTCTTTTGACCTTTCAAAAAGGTCAATTTTACCTGGAGATACAAGAATAAGAAAATGTGTAATTAGCACATTTCTTGGCGTAATGATACTCAACTTTTATTGTGCCTTTTTCGCTTCGTGAAAAACTATTTTTGTCAACAAAAATTAGGTCAAATTATGCTAAGGTCATTGCATGCAATTTCATTACAATTTCCGGTATATATACCTAAAAACGTCATTGAAATAAAAATAGGACATTATATTACCTGCAGCAATACGTCGAATGAGTATTGCCGGGAAGGTGACATTGATCGCTCCGCGAATATGGCTTTCATGAAAATCTGACGGATTCTGACAATCGAGAATGACCACCTCGTTGTACCCTTGCTGAAACAGTGTTGGAGTAGCTTGTCCCTCCCCTATTGATGCATTCCCTTCTTCATCCTCTGCCTCTTCAATAGACATTGCCCGTGAAGATGACACGGATCCCTTTCCCATCACGACATCCTCGTCATCCTCAGCCACATCCAGATCCTCACCGATGCCCGAGGAAGAGCTGGATTTTGTTTGGCATACCTTCTGATGATGCTTGGTCGGAACGACCGAAGCTCCTCCTGAAGAAGCACCTTTTCCCTTTGCAGACGCTAGAGCAGCTTCACAAGGAAGGCCCCGGAGAATTTCATTGACCAGGCGGTCAGGAGTCACGACATCGGGATAAATATCTTGCATTGCCACTTTGTCACACTCGCGCGAACAAAAAAATAGATGAGATTTGTTTACTCCGTCTTATTATCTCAAAAATTCCCTTAAATTGTTATCCAGCAGATTAGTAAAATGTTAGGGAACTGAACGAAGCACAAAAAAAATTTTGTTCCTTGAAATGTTGTAGGGTTTCCAAAAAACTAAATGGGGAAAGCCGGTGAAAATGATAAAAGGGATGGCAAAAAACTGAACTAAAAACTTTAAAGCGACTATAAAGATGAATAGATTTTGATTGAATCGTTTTGAAGAATCACTAGAGTCTGCTGACCTTACTCATTTGTCTCTGATTTGTCTACTGAAATGATTGTCTCGTCTCACTTTCAACTTGATTGTATATCAAGCACCAGAACCAGAATCAAGAGGGTCAGAATAATATCTGCATAGCTTTGCTTCTGCTCACATCACCGCCTTTTTAATTGCTCTAAATAGTCACGGTCACAGACACTACTGCAGACACTTTTAAAATAATCACAGTATTTTTCGTCGAAGTCAAAAGTTAAATCAATTATATTTTTTTCCCTTCCGATGATTGTTTGGCAGTTCAGTGTGGAGTGCGGAATATTTACCTAAAAGTCCGTAACCGCTTCATTCTTTCCTTCAATTCCTTTAACTCGTTTTTTGTCTGAAGAATGATGCTATAAAAAAATAAAAATTAAAAAAAATTTTTTCTTCGAAGAAACAATGTACGATTAATGTTCTTAGCGGAATATTTACCTAAAAGTCCGTAACCGCTTCATTCTTTCCTTCAATTCCTTTAACTCTTTTCTTGTCTGAAGAATGATGCTATAAAAAAATAAAAATTAAAAAAAATGTAAACATTTTTTCTTCGAAGAAACAATGTACGATTAATGTTCTTCATTTGAAAAAAAAATCCATTTTAAAAAAATACGCATTTATTATTTATGGTCTTTAAAAAGCACTTTTCTCAACTCCTCACACCGAAACCGAAACAACTGTAGCAGCATTTCTACATTTTTACTCATGAACTCCTCCTTTTTAATTATTTTCAATTCCTTTACTCACTAAAGTCAGTAATAAAAACGTAATTTTTTTAAAGTAAAAGAAAGAAACAAGGAATCATGGATCACGGACCAAGACGAAGACAAGGCATTCAGCAAAAGTAGGAGTTTTTGAGATTCTTATCAAAAGAAAAAAAATATATGAATGATGTTGGTGATGATGATGATGAACATTCACAATTCACATCCTTTTCACTGGCTACTGCTACAGCTCTAAACAAATTCCTCAACCAACCGCGAAAATCTCAATGAAAATTTAAGACCATTTTATTTTCTTCTTCTTATCAGTAGCGCATAAAAATTATTTTCTTTAAAAAAATCTGTCTTCTTTCCCCGAGCGGAAATGCAGAGTTGATAAGATAAGCCAAAATATTATACAATAAAATTCGGCGTGTTTTCACTAATTGATCGCACAACAAACATGACTCCATTTTCCTCAACATTTACATAATAATTATGTTCAAACAAATAAATATGCGCTTACCTATAATGTTGATCTACCTACTTAATCTAAAATTAACTATTTAAAAAAAAACTTAAATCATAATTTCTCCTCTTTTTTTATCTTCTTAACCACATCTAAAATAAACAAAAACACACACGTAGTAAAGTTATATTG